>SJYO01016970.1:21191985-21377564 GCA_006410555.1 Capra ibex | reverse complement strand
GGACGTGCACGCGAAAGGAGAGCTCGACATCGTCGTCACAGTGCGAAGGGAAGGGCCCCTAGTTCCCTAGACACCGAAAGGGAGCTCCGAAAGGGTGCTCCGAAAGGGTGCTCCGAAAGGGTGTCCCGACAGGGTTCACGGTGGCACCACACTCAGCTAGAAGCCGAACTTTCAGCTCCGCCACGCCCCTTTTGTCCAAAGGGACCTTACCTGACTCTTTAGACCCCAAAGCCCCTTACCACCGTGCTGGGACCTCAAGGAGAGCGGAAAGGACACCTCTCGCGGAGAAGAACTCTACGTTGCCCTTGCGCCCCTTAAGAAAGGGGTGGTGCGTCCCTTTCCTAGAGAGGAGAGCTTGATTCTCCGTCTTTGCCCCGAGGAGACCTACACGCGCCCTAAGAGCTCGAAGGAGAGCTCACCTCTGCCCATACAGCCCATTGAAGAACTAACGTCGTTCCCACACTTCCTGGGAAACCTTAAATGTCTACAATCCACACTAATGGGAGCTCTGCGGAGTCGCGTTTACCCGGAGTGGAGCGGACTTCCCCTCTTGGAGGACCTAAAAGAGCTCAACGTCGTACACGAGAGCTAAATGCTGCCCCTGGTGTCCCTGGGCGAGACCACCGGAGTTCTTTCCGGTCAGGGGTACGCTCAATGAGCGACCGGAGAGCCCAAAGGAGAGGGCAGCTACGACCCCGGATTCTAGAACACACCTCAGTCACGGGCTTGGACTCGTAAGGAGAGGACACGACTGTACCTAGAACCCCATGAAGACGTCAGAGGGGTCCCCTCAGTCAGGAGCAGAGCTCACCCACGGACGTGCACACGAAAGGAGAGCTCGACATCGTCGTCACAGTGCGACCGAATTCTGGAACACACCGCAGCCACGGCCCTGGACTCTTAAGGA
Organism: Capra ibex; assembly: GCA_006410555.1. Classification (NCBI taxonomy): domain Eukaryota; kingdom Metazoa; phylum Chordata; class Mammalia; order Artiodactyla; family Bovidae; genus Capra; species Capra ibex. The sequence continues at coordinate 21,376,657 of SJYO01016970.1, read as the reverse complement.
GAGGTCACGACTGTACCTAGAACCCCATGAAGACTCAGAGGGGTCCCCTCAGTCAGCAGCAGAGCTCACCCCCGGACGTACACGCGAAAGGAGAGCTCGACATCGTCGTCACAGTGGGAAGGGAAGCGAACCTAGTTCCCTAGACACCGAAAGGGAGCTCCGAAAGGGTGCTCCGAAAGGGTGCTCCGAAAGGGTGTCCCGACAGGCTGCACGGTGGAACCACACTCAGCTAGGAGCCGAACTTTCAGCTCCGTCACATCCCTTTTGTCCTAAGGGACCTTACCTGACTCTATAGACCCCCTGAGACCCTTACCACCGTGCTGGGACCTCAAGGAGAGAGGAAAGGACACCTCTCGCGGAGGAGAACTCTACGCTGCCCTTGCGGCCCTTAAGAAAGGGCTAGTTCGTCCCTTTCCTAGGGAGGAGAGCTCTATCCTCCGCCTGTGCCCCGAGGAGACCTACACCCGTCTTGAGAGCNAAGTGACCTGATCATTCTGATATAGAAAGATTGTTCTCGTTATTATCATCGAAAGAACCCCGAAAGTTAGAGTCACTAAAAGTAATAATACATTCCTTTCTGAAATATTCGACGAAAAGAAATTAGGATTTTCGTGGGTATTTCTACTAATCTTAAATAGAAGTAGCAGTAAAGTTTTGGGTCATAAAAGATTAGATTTTATAGACCAAAATATATCAACATTTTATTGACAATAACGACAATCTTGTCGGTGTAATATATAATGTATCTACAAACACTTGACCGGACCCATGTATTTGTGGGAATACTACCATCAAGAGTTAGAGACGGGGTATATTTTTACTAAGTGTTCGGTCATGACCGAGTCAGTCATACCACACCTCTCTACCTCCTCCCTTCAATTCATCTTAAGTATATGAGTCTTATATAATTGGTGAATTGTTGACATGATGGTCCTTTCAGGGATCACCGAAAGATACTTTATTACGGATAACACAAGGTTTGTTATTTTCTTTTAAGAAAAAATTTTTTATGATTAAATAAAAATAACCTTATATTAACGAAATGTTACAACATAACCAAAGACAACATGTTGTCGTACTTAGTCGGTATAAATATGTATATTGGGGAGGAAGAACTCGGAGAGAGGGAGGAGTAGGAGTAGGGTGGGGAGATCCGGTAGTGTCTCGTGGTTCAACTCGGGGGACACAATGTCCTTGTCGAAGGAAGACCCATAGATGAAATGTGTACCGTCACATATATACAGTCTTACATAAGAAGTTATTTTAAAAGGTAATAAAAATTTTAGAAACGGTTGGTAACGAAGGATAACGTTAATCGGATTGTCTATTATTCCATTGTTACTACTAACCTGTTCCTTGAGTACTATATGTATCATTTCGAGAAAAGTACCTTACACGTGGACTAACACTAAGTTATAATGTGTGTGTAAGAATTAAGTGCAAAAGGTAGTAACTTGCAATGATAAAGGATACTACTTTAATTTATACGGTCATTAAGTACCACAAAAAATTTTTTCGCGGTACGAAAGGTCCAGATATGACGGACTTATCTAAACTCGTAGAGAAGACATATCACGTAAAAGAAAACAACTATAAAAAAATAAACCGACACGGTACAGAATCAATGACGTACACCCTAGATTAAAGGACTAGTCCCAAACTTGGACCCGGGGGTCGTGACTCTCACACTTCAGAATTGGTGACCTGGTGGTCCTTTCAGAGATCACACAAAAGTTACTTTATTACGGAAAACACAAGGTTTGTTACTTGTCTTTTTACTCGGAAATCTTCCATTGAACAAGTATGATTATTTCGGTGTATTATGAACAGACACGAAAGACCAAAAGGTCTGAAATGTGAAAGTGACACCGAACATTCAAGATTATCGAGACGGGGACAATCCGTCCCGGATACCAGATGAAGGTGGGAGGTCTACTTCTTCAGTCTTATGTGTCTTAAATCCACTTACAAAGTTCGCACATGTTAATCATCCACGACCTCTGTCCTAAATTGAAGACGAAAAGACTCGGATTAGATCACGAGTAAAGGTATCGAAGATAGTAATAAATAAACGATACTTTCGTTTCTCACTTGTTGCAGGGGTGATGATATATTATCAGTTGAACCTTTTTCTTTCTCATTGTATAGTTTTGGTTCAGGATTTTAGTAGTATAGGAAAATTATGAGTCTCCAGTATCTCGTTGAATTTCATTAAAGTAGGAACAATTGTAAAAGAGATCCTTCTTTCTCAATAATTATGGTACCTTGTCTTTATCTTATAGTCTCACGGTTATCTCAGTTTATGGTAATGTTTCTTCATAAGACACCTTGTTTCGTTAAAAATATAGATTTCCCACTACGTTCTATGTGACGAAACAACTTATAAATTATTTTTTAAGTAGGAGTTTTATTAAGACAAGTCGTCCTCTAACTTGCCTAAGGACAAGGAAACCATGAGTAAGATGTTCCCAGTTCCTCGACCCCCTAGAACTAATGACACACAAACCCTCCCTCTTAAATCCAACTTAATTTCGAAGTAAGAAATATTAGAGAATCTAAATGTTAGTTCTTCTTTAGTAAGATTGCAGAGAAAGAAGGTTTTGTGTTCCGTTCATTATTGGTAGATTTGTTGTATGACCACTTCTCTAAGTTAAGACTGGGGATAAGTGATACGTTCCCTAACTTTCGTGAAGAAATTAAAAACTTTATTAATACTTCCTTGGTCGTATTCTAGACGGAGTCAATATTGGAACCCGTAAACACATATATCTTTACTTCTGAAATCATTTAGAATAAGAAAGTTCTGTTACAACTTCAAAGACATTTTAAAGAATCTTTATGTTGACATGGAAGTTTGATACCCGAATTCTTTGTAAAGGGTTTGTTGATTTACCAGAACTTTTACTCGTTGTGACCCAGACAATCAGTGGGAATGTCCAATCTCAGTTATTTGGTAAAATACATAAACAAGTAAGGTTTACTTATATAATAATATAAAAGTGGATAATATTTTCGTTAGTATACAAACTTTTCACTTGATATCTTTCATACATTTCGTTTTTAAGGAGGAGTAATTCTATACTCTTATATGGAGTTATGAACTAAGTTAAACTAATTCGAAAGAGGTTTGATTCTGTCGTCTCTTTTTTCAAATAATGACGAAATCGTGAGTGGACGGGAGATAAAGGTCTCTCTCGTTACCGTGGGGTGAGGCTATGAGAACGGACCTTTTAGGGTACCTGCCTCCTCGGACCACCCGACGTCAGGTACCCTAGTGATCCTCAGCCTGTGCTGACTCGCTGAAATGAAAGTGCGTGACCTTTTCCTTTACCGTTGGGTGAGGTCACAACAACGGACCTCTTAAGGTCCCTGTCTCCTCGGACCATCCGACGGTAGATACCCCAACGTATCTCAGCCTGTGCTGACTTCACTGAATCGTCGTCGTCGAGGGATAAAGACTGAGATTGAATGTTTAATAATTGTTGTCAATCACATTCCTTTCTTTAAAATTATGGACCGTACCGATTTTCTATTAGAGGTAAGTCAATCCTCTATATGATAAATTGTAGTAAAGATCCTACAAAGTCAAGTCAAGTCAAGTCAAGTCAGCGAGTCAACACAGGCTGCGAAACGCTGGGGTACTTAGCGTCGTTCGGTCCGGAGGGACAGGTAGTGGTAGAGGACCTCAAGTGAGTCTGAGTGCAGGTAGCTCAGGAACTATGGTAGGTCGGTAGAATAGGAGTCAGCAGGGGAAGAGGAGGACGGGGGTTAGGGAGGGTCGTAGTCTCAGAAAAGGTTACTCAGTCGAGAAGCGTACTCCACCGGTTTCATGACCTCAAAGTCGAAATCGTAGTAAGGAAGGTTTCTTTAGGGTCCCAACTAGAGGAAGTCCTACCTGACCAACCTAGAGGAACGTCAGGTTCCCTGAAAGTTCTCAGAATAGGTTGTGGTGTCAAGTTTTGGTAGTCAAGAAGCCGTGAGTCGGAAGAAGTGTCAGGTCGAGAGTGTCGGTATTTACTGGTGACCTTTTTGCTATCGGAACTGATCTGCCTGGAATCAGCCGTTTCATTACAGAGACGAAAACTTATACGACAGATCCAACCAGTATTGAAAGGAAGGTCACTCATTCGCAGAAAATTAAAGTACCGACGTTAGTGGTAGACGTCACTAAAACCTCGGGTCTTTTTATTTCAGACTGTGACAAATGTGACAAAGGGGTAGATAAAGGGTACTTCACTACCCTGGTCTACGGTACTAGAAGTAAAAGACTTACAACTCGAAATTCGGTTGAAAAAACTAGAGGAGAAAGTGAAAGTCGTTCTCCGAAAAATCAAGGAGAAGTGAAAGACGGTATTCCCACCACAGTAGACGTATAGACTCCACTAACTATAAAGAGGACCGTCAGAACTAAGGTCGAACACAAAGAAGGTTGGGTCGCAAAGAGTACTACATGAGACGTATATTCCATTTATTCGTCCCACTGTTATACGTCGGAACTGTGTGAGGAAAAGGATAAACCTTGGTCGGACAACAAGGTACAGGTCAAGATTGACAACGAAGGACCGGACGTATGTCTAAAGAGTTCTTCGTCCAATCCACCAGACCATAAGGGTAGAGAAAGTCTTAAAAGGTGTCAAATAACACTAGGTGGGTCAGTTTCCGAAACCGTATCAGTTATTTCGTCTTTATCTACAAAAAGACCTTAAGAGAACGAAAAAGCTACTAGGTCGTCTACAACCGTTAAACTAGAGAACAAGGAGACGGAAAAGATTTTGGTCGAACTTGTAGTCCCTCAAGTGTCAAGTGTATAACGACTTCGGACCGAACCTCTTAAAACTCGTAATGAAATGATCGTACACTCTACTCAAGTTAACACGTCATCAAACTCGTAAGAAACCGTAACGGAAAGAAACCTTAACCTTACTTTTCACTGGAAAAGGTCAGGACACCGGTGACGACTCAAAAGGTTTGAACGACCGTATAACTCACGCCGTGAAAGTGTCGTAGTAGAAAGTCCCAAACTTTATCGAGTTGACCTTAAGGTAGTGGAGGTGATCGAAACAAGCATCACTACGAAAGATTCCGGGTGAACTGAAGTGTAAGGTTCTACAGACCGAGATCTAATCACTAGTGTAGTAGTACTAATAGACCTAACACTTCTAGAAAAAACATATCAAGAAGACACATAAGAACGGTGGAGAAGAATTATAGAAGACGAAGACAACCCAAGTCTGGTAAAGACAGGAAATAGTTCGGGTAGAAACGTACTTTACAAGGGAACCATACAAATCTACTGAAGTTTCTTCTAGATTTCTCTCTCTAATCTCCAGGGTGGTGATTCTTTGACACTAGTATTGTTGCCACTCAGTTGTTACCCACTGTCCATTCTCTTGTTGGACCTCTACGAGGATAAAAGTTTCGTACAAATCACTCTGTACCTAAGATTTTCTTCGCAAACTCTCTTCTATTAATACACATCTACTAAATATAGTTTTCTACGGTATTCTTCGGTATTTTCACATTCTATTATGTATCTTTTTTAACCCCATTTACTTCGTATCTGGAAAGGAGGTCCCAAACATCACAGGGACACTATAAAATTTTACACGTGAATGACGCTTCAAGGGTAATAACTGTAGACTATCGTAGTAGTAAAAAATGTGTGTCAGTAGTCCCGAAGGGACCACCATGTCACCAGTTCTAAGGTGGACGTTACATCCTCTGTGTCTTCTGTACTAAAACTAGGGACCTAACTCAGCCTTTCTAGCGAACCTCCTCTTTGGTTATTGGGTGAGGTCAAAAGAACGGACATTTCAGGGTACCTGTTTCTTCGAACCACCCGATGTCACGTACCTTAGTATGTTGACTCGTACGTACGTATGTGTCACTAATCTCAGACATCTGAGAAACGATCGTCCTCTTGAAATCCGACAACAGATCTATAGACCTACCTGAATGTGAGAGAATTGATAACCGGTTTACTTCTATATACACTTTCTAGAAACGTTTCACTTGTTGTGATACATGTAAATGTTATCACGGGAGTAACAATACCACAGTTAAGATACTGTTAGTAAACACGTCCTTAACACTTTTTGAAAAGGGTCTACGTGACAGAGAAACGGAGACCCCGAGAATTATTTAGGTCCGGGTTGTACACTTTGAGTATACAACAAAGTCCGAGTTACTCTTATAATACAGTCGAGTCGACTAAGGTGAAATAATTAGAACGTTATACCATAACACCTATCATGTATAGACGTACGGACAATTACTCCAGAGAGTTTTATAAAAGTACTCGTCGTGTCTCTTTAAATCTAACCGTTTCACCTAAGAATTGGTAAACCTTTTGTAATGACACATTCAACGAATTACATAATTAATGTCGAATCTTTATCAAAAGTCAACCGGATGGTTGTTTGGTTGGTAATAACCCATGGATATTCAAGGTCGTGACATAAATCACACCTCCTATGCTACTATTTGTCCTGTTTTTATTAGAGACAGGAGTTCCTTGAGTCTCCAATTACTCCTTTTCTTCGTCATTATCCATTTGTTTGTCATTGATGTTTTACACCACTTCTGACGTTTCTTTAGTGTGTCCCACTGCATTTGTCAGGAAAAGACATAGAACGTATAACTTTGTAGACAAGAACCAGAACGTGGTAAAAACGAATGAAAGACAAAAATTATACAAAATTTATTCTGTATTTGGTTTCTTTCCGTTACGGTTTCTTACGAGTTTGATGGCGTGTTAACGTGAGTAGAGTGTGTGGTCATTTCATTATGAGTCTTAAGAGGTTCGGTCCGAAGTTGTTATACACTTGGCTCTTGCAGGTCTACAAGTTCGACCAAAATCTTTTCCGTCTCCTTGGTCTCTAATTTAACGGTTGTAGACGACCTAGTAGTTTTTTCGTTCTCTCAAGGTCTTTTTGTAGATAAAGACGAAATAACTGATACGGTTTCGGAAACTGACACACCTAGTATTATTTGACACCTTTTAATAAGTTCTCTACCCTTATGGTATGGTGGACTAGACGGAGAACTCTTTAGACATACGTCCAGTCCTTCGTTGTCAATCTTGACCTGTACCTTGTTGTGTGACTAAGGTTTATCCTTTTCCTCATGTAGTTCCGACATATAACAGTGGGACGAATAAATTGAAGATACGTCTCATGTAGTACTCTTTGCGACCCAACCTTCTTCGTGTTCGACCTTAGTTCTAACGACCCTCTTTATAGTTATTGGAGTCTATACGTCTACTGTGGTGGGAATACCGTCTTTTACTTTTTGATTTCTCTGAGAACTTTCACTTCTCTCCTCTCACTCTCACTTTTTCAACCGAATTTCGAGTTGCAAGTTTTTTTTTTTTTTTTTGTTGCAAGTCTTTTGATTCTAATACCGTAGTCCAGGGTAGTGAAGTACCCTTTATTTACTCCTTTGTCACCTTTGTCACAGTCTGAAATAAAAAGACCCGACGTTTTAGTGACGTCTACCACTAACGTCGGTACTTTAATTTTCTGCGAATGAGGAACCTTCTTTTCAATACTGGTTGGATCTGTCGTATAACTTTTCGTCTCTGTAATGAAACGGTTGTTTACAGGTAGATCAGTTCCGATACCAAAAAGGTCACCAGTACCTACCTACACTCTCAACCTGACACTTCTTTCGACTCACGACTTCTTAACTACGAAAAATTGACACCACAACCTCTTCTGAGAACTCTCAGGGAACCTGACGTTCCTCTAGGTTGGTCAGGTAAGATTTCCTCTAATCAGGACCCACAAGAAACCTTCCTGACTATGATTTCGACTTTGAGGTCATGAANTTACTTTTTGATTTCTCGGAGAACTTTCACTTCTCTCCTCTCACTCTCACTTTTTCAACCGAATTTCGAGTTGCAAGTTTTTTTTTGTTGCAAGTCTTTTGATTCTAATACCGTAGTCCAGGGTAGTGAAGTACCCTTTATTTACTCCTTTGTCACCTTTGTCACAGTCTGAAATAAAAAGACCCGACGTTTTAGTGACGTCTACCACTAACGTCGGTACTTTAATTTTCTGCGAATGAGGAACCTTCTTTTCAATACTGGTTGGATCTGTCGTATAACTTTTCGTCTCTGTAATGAAACGGTTGTTTACAGGTAGATCAGTCCCGATACCAAAAAGGTCACCAGTACCTACCTACACTCTCAACCTGACACTTCTTTCGACACACGACTTCTTAACTACGAAAAATTGACACCACAACCTCTTCTGAGAACTCTCAGGGAACCTGACGTTCCTCTAGGTTGGTCAGGTAAGATTTCCTCTAATCAGGACCCACAAGAAACCTTCCTGACTATGATTTCGACTTTGAGGTCATGAAACCGGTGGAGTACGCTTCTCAACTGAGTAACCTTTTCTGGGACTACGACCCTCCCTAACCCCCGTCCTCCTCTTCCCCTGCTGGTTCCTACTCTACCGACCTACCGTAGTGACTGAGTTACCTGTACTCAAACTCACTTGAGGCCCTCAACTACTACCTGTCCCTTCGGACCGAACGACCCTAAGTACCCCAGCGTTTCTCAGTCTGTGACTTGCTGACTTGACTTGACTATGATACATGTATTTTAAGTGGTCGACTTTCATAACTTGAGTTGTCAAAACCCAAATAAATGTCTCTAGACGAAGGACCCGAAGGGTCCCCTTAGTCACCCATTTCTTAGATGGACGTTACGTCCTCTACGTCCTCTGTACCAAGTTATGGAGCCAGTCCTTCTAGCGGACCTCCTCCCGTACGGATGGGTGATGTCATAGAACGGATCTCGTAGGGTACCTGTCTCCTGGGATTACCCGATGTCAAGTATCCCAGAGTTTCCCAACCTGTACTGACTTCGCTGACTTGTGTTCGTGTCTCTATATGTGTGGGGTTTTAACTTAGAACCTCTTAAAACTAATGAGGTTTTCCTTTTAGATATGAGTAATATTGGGTAAGGAACAAAGAAGAGGGTCGAGGGAATCTTTTGGTAATTAGATTCAAAGAGATATCTCAGTATAAGACCTGTAATGTATGGTTATCTTAGTATGTTATACAACAGAAAAAACAGACAGAATAAAGTAACCATGACGTACAAGTTCCAAGTAGACGTTACATCGTATATAGTCCTAAAGTAAGTAAAAATTCCTACTTTTTATAAAGTAACTTACATACATACATAAGACAAATAGGGAAGTAGAGAAGGAGGTTGTCGTAAACCCAACAAATAAAAACACCTACCACAATCCATTCCCAGGTCAAAGTAAGAAAACGTTCACCAATACGTAAATACGACCGTGACAAACAACTTTTCTGAAAAGAGAGGGGGTGACTTGACAGATCCGTAAGAACGACTTTTAGATACCGGGTTTTTACATTCCCAAATAAAGACATGACGACTAAAATAAGGTAACTAAATTTACGGACAGAAATACGATCGTGATGAGACAACAATAATAATATTGAAGTATCATACAAAAATATAGTCGTTTGGACTTAGAAGGTTGAAATAATAAGCAAATGTTATATCAAGACCAAGATATAACAATATCAATAGATATCAAGACCAATAGAGTCCAGGGAATCTAAAGGTTTACTTAAAACCCTAATCAGATAGTTAAAGACGTTTTTTAGGTGATCGTAAAACTATTCCTAATATAACTTGGACAACTAATTAAACCCCTCATAACAGTAAAATTGTTGAATTCAGAAGACTAGGTAATTTGACTCTATAGTTTGCTAAAGTATCTGTATAAATCTATAAAAAGAAAATGAAGTTGTTAGAACACTAAAAGTCACATGTTCTAAAAGAGAATAAAATAATTTAAATAGGAACATAAAGTAATAAAACTACTGTAATATTCAGTTTAACAAAAGAATCAATAACAAGTAACAGTGATATCTTTGTCTTGACTAAAAATTTACAACTAGAATATGAGACGTTGGAACGACTTAATTAATTAAAATTAGTCAAAACACTAAAAGAACCCTAAAAGAGACATGAACTAATACAGTAGACACAACAGAGTAAAAATTAGAATTTAACCACTAGTTCATATTTTTCTTTTTTTTCTAAATCCTCTAGTACTTGTTTATAAACTTCATTTGAAAAAAATATACACGTCTCTAGTCAGAATACTAGTCGCGACGACGACGACGATTCAGCGAAGTCAACACAGACTGAGACACGCTGGGGTATCTGCCGTCGGGTGGTCCGAGACGGCAGGGACCCTAAGAGGTCCGTTCTTGTGACCTCACCCAACGGTAAAGGAAGAGGTTACATACTTTCACTTTTCACTTTCACTTCAGTGAGTCAGTACAGCCTGAGAATCGCTGGAGTACCTGACGTCGGATGGTCCGAGGATGAAGGTACCCTAAATGGTTCGTTCTCATGACCTCACCGAACGGTAACGGAAGAGACGAATACTAGTTATCTACGTACGTTAAACTTCCTTCTATATAAATCCCAGTTTCAATTTTCTTTGTAAAATTATTTATATCGACAAGATATAAGTGTTGTCAGACGGAACACTTTATCACTTGTGAGTTATTGATTTGCACAAGTTAGTTGTTGTGTCGACGAGACCTATACAATCTCTCCCTTAATGTCGGAGTCTTTTACCCCACCCGAAGTACTAAAGATCTGTAAAAGGTTGAAATCTACTTACGACGGTTAAGTAAGACGGAACGAGGCTCCCAAAAATACATTTATAAATTCATTTCTTTACACCCTTCATAGTCTTTCTCGAGGATGGATAATTCCGTTCTGATGTTACAAGAAGACATATGGATGAAGAAACCCATATTTCTATCTAAAGATGAGAGTCAGAACGTCCCTGATCGGATAAACATAAAGTCCAGAATTTAAAAGGTCTTCGTTAGGTAGGAGATAATTTTTAGTGATAGTCCGTAGTTTCCACATACTTATCATTATAATACATTGTGGAAAGTTTCACGAAAGTAATAAAAAAAAAGTAAAAAAAAACTTTTTTAAAATAATCTCATATCAACTAAATATTATAACACAATCAAAGTCCACATGTCGTTTCACTTAGTCAATATGTAAATGTATATAAATAAGAAAAAATCTAAGAAAGGAGTATATCCAGTAATATCTCACACTCATCTCAAGGGACACGATAAACACACACACATACAGACATACACACATACAGACATACACACACACAATCATCAACGAGTCAGTACAGGCTGAGAAAGGATAGGGTACCTGACATCGGTGGTCCGAGGAGTCAGGTACCCTAAGAGGTTCGTTCTTATGTTCTCATCCAACAGTAAAGGAAGAGGTAGGGACACGATAAATTGTCCAAGAATAATCGACAGATAAAATATATATCATCACACTTATACGGTTAGGGGTAGAGGGTCAAACATGTAGATACTGAGTTACAAAACATTTATTCAAGTAAACATTGTAAAGTAAGAAGTCTCTAGGGGTACTCGGAATGAGACGTCCCTTCCGATGAGAGTATTAAGGATGAGACATCCCTTTGAACTTCGGATAACACAACTCCGAATTTGACGGGGGAGGGACGGGGGGTGGGGTGGCGATGTGTGTGTGTGTGATAAACCTTTATAAAGTGAAGGTGTCACTTTGTCAACACAAAGGTGTTACGTTCTTTGTCTTCACCTGAGAATTGAATCCGTTTTCTCTTCACTGACCTTTATTAATTCCCAAAGTACCTTAAGTACCTTCATCTTCCTGGTCTAATATTCCCTCATACTCTCCCGATACGAGAACTTTATATGTTGACAAGTGTCGTTTCAGATATACCACTACAGAGGTTGTAACGGTGACATTTCGTTAGATAAGTTGATAAAGAAAACGGGAACTAAGTGTGAGAGTTCTAAGTTTTAGGACCCCCCTTTTTGTGGGTTAGTCAGTTACAATCCAGTATATGGATGACGTAACTTTGTCTTCTCCTTGCGATGTCTAGAAAGTCGAGATGTCTAGTTCCGTACTTCTTCATTGACAAGAAGGTGGTTTTCTGTGTCTTACTCCTTCTCCAACAACTACGAGTCAGTGATTCAACTCAGACTGAAAAACACTGGGGTACTTGACGTCGTGTGGTCCGAGGAGGCAGGAGGTAGAGGATCTCAAACGAGTTCGAGTACAACTAACTCAACTACTACGACAGATTGACAGACTAGGAAATAACGGGGGAATCGATAGATGTTTTCTTTGACTTCATAATAACCTAAAATCACAACTCGTCAGTTAGTTTTTTACGGTTTATGAGAATAGTAAGTATGTTATATAAACAACTTAAATAAATTCTGAATGATATCAAAATTAGGATCGTCGGAATCTTTAATGTGAAATCAACACCGTGACTCGGTAGGTGAAAAACAAACAAATAGGTATTATATTCCTTTGTCTCGGTTCCTAAAACGGGGATTTTACAAGGAGAATACCTTCTCGGAGTAGAAATATTGTGAACGGGGTCACACTTAGTTCACCGGATCAAAGACAAAATCTGGTAATTATTAGATTGACAAAGTTACATGATTACTCCGTGGTAATAAACTCACGACAAAAAGTTGACGGGACCAAAGAACGAACATAATGGTGACAATAGAGAACCGGATTTACAAAAAATATGAATTACTACGGAATCACGACATAGGATCCGAAAAATTGTTTCTGTCAATAAAATTTTTAGTTTATGTATTTAGAATGACCTGAAGATTAAAGATCGAGTCACGATTTTGACGATCTTTTAGTGAAGGGAATATAAATTTCGTTTATCCTATATTTCAAATTTTAAAATAAGTCATATGAAATCTTACATTTTTTTTATATAGTCGTATCATATTTTCATGTAAAAATAACGAGGAATTCTAGTGTTGTTTTTTAATTTGAAAGAAATGGAAATTGAAAACTTACACTTCTTTCTAAAACGTTAAAGGTTTCGATTTCAAAGTACTTAGTACTGAATGTGGTCAAGAAAGTCGTGGTGTGTCGTGATACTAAGTAGAGAAACAAAGTACGACACTAAGGAATTCTTCATGTTCAACCAGTTATCTCAAGTAAACCCATTTCCTAAACTCGTGGTTGGATTATATTCCGGTTATATTAGTGGTAAAAACCAGTCGAGAGACAAAACAAAGGAATCCTAGATTATTAGTCTCCCTCTACCGAGTAATAAAGTTAACTAAGTTAGTCGTAAATTGTAAGACTTCTCAATGATAGTTCTCGGTTTAAACTAAGTCCAATAACCACCAGAGGTGTTGTTACGACTAAGAACTACGTCGAACGATAAGACTTGATTATCCTTAAGTTGTCTATAAAGGTGTAGTCTTCCGTAATGTTAAAGTTATTTATATCAAACATCCTTCCTTACCTTAGGTATTCATCTCACTCACGTTCTTAGTTCCTTTATTACATGAGAAGTCAGAAAACTGAACAAATATAGATGAGAATAAGGTCTTTCGTAATTTTCACGGAGACACCCATAATTTAGGAGTGTATCCTTCGTACCTACCTTTGTAACTGTAACAGAAACCTTTACCCTCAAACTTGATAGGTAGTCTCGGTTGATTAAGGTAAAGCTTTGTTTACAGGGTTTCTGATAACGGAGTCGGGACCCGTTCAAGGGGTTTGACAGTCGGAGGAAGGGTACTCAGAGGGATTCCAAACCTAATCGTTCTTTAGTCGTTTTCGTTCGCTACAGGTCGAAAGAATTACGTATAGGATGTTAGTGATCGTATTTATAATTATCTATAATAGACTAAAAACAATAGAATGTTTATATTTTTCGTGTATGATATAAAACAAACTTTAAAGTAATATACATTTAATTCTTAGTCAACAATATTAAGAAATTTTAGTAAAATTTTGTTTATTGAATTCCTGTAAAGAAATATAAAATTAAAATAAAGAAGGAAGGGACAGAATGACATCATAAGTTCGGAGACCAAGGCAAAGATTCTTGTTGAAGGACCATTAGGTATCGTCAGTCTAAATTCCCCTACCACCAGGGACCTTTTGTCCTCTGTAGCCTTAGTTATCCTAAGGAGTTTTTCCATAACCGATGGTTTTCCGAATTAATTACGACCATAACAAAACAAGGTCGATGTGATAGTTTTGTGTAGATAGGGGTAAGTTAGATAGGGGTAAATTAAAAGTCCAATTAATAAAGATAATTGATTATATTAAGGAACTAACATAGGACTTAAATTTAAGTTTGTTCACTACAAGGGATCTTTCGTGACTACAATGTAATTCTGTTCTTGAGTATCTCTATTATTGTTCTTGGTTATAAACATATATTGAAAAATTTAATTAAAAATAACCTCATATCAACCAAATGTTACAACACCATGAAAGACGACATGTCGATACCGTAGTAACTGAGTTACCTGTACTGAAACTCGTTTAAGACCCCCTTTCACTTCCTGTCCCTTCGGATTACACGACGTCAGGTACCCCACCGTTTCTCAGTCTGTACTGAATCTCCGGCTTGTTACTTGTTAAGGGTATATCCAGTAATATCTCATGACTAATCTCAAGGGATACGACATGTCATTCAAGAATAATCGACAGATAAAATACTTATAATCAAATATCAAATATCTCCACCTCTATTTCTATGTCAGAAAGGTCTAAGTTTTCCTCTCCGTAATAGTAGTCTTTATCCTCTACTAAGAAGTTTGTATAGACGTTCAAGACTGATACAACTAAAGTAAAAACGAGATCATGTCCTTCTATCTTACTGTCTTTCTTATGTCTAAAGATCCAGTCTTCTTCCTACAGATTATGTTTAGAACTATCGAACAGACGATTTCCTACTCACCGAGCTGTAATTCCTTGGGAAGGAAGTGAAGTCGACGTTTGTAGAAAGACATGTAAGTCGACTTAGGTCTTTCCGATAGGATTCATGGTTTTTACAGTAGTAAAAACACAGTTTATTGTTGTGTGGTACTAAGTAATAAGATTTATAAGACAGACATCCCCAGTAGTCTTAACATTCCTGAATTTCGTTTGGGATCGTCTGTGGTCGATTAATTACCATTCCTTGTATTAAATTTTGTCTTGTTCACTTTTAAATGTTTTTAAAAATTATTGGTGTTTTATTGGTGTTACGAACCCTTGAACATCCATTAATCTTTAAACAAGAGTAAGAGTTTGGGGTGGGGTTAGGGTCCTCATATAACAGTTACATCGATCAAATAAAATATATATATATATATATCGAAACCTTAAACCCTTACGAAGTGACCGATATAAGTGTACTTCTTATTTAGGTCTTGGAACACGTACCATGATAATCCATACCGAAGGTACACATCAAGAGAAACTATACCGGTCATAAGACTTTATTTGTCGATTTTAATCTAGGGGACTTAGGATCATACATGTACGTCTTTTCGATACTATCATGTAAACCAGATAATCTGTCCCACAAGGAATTGTGATTACGAGGTGTGTCCCTAGAGGAATACACAAACTTTTAATAATTCTCCCATTCTAGAACCGTTTCATATAAGTGTACGTACCCTAGAAAATTAGGTGAAGTTATGAACTCCCTTTATTAACGAAACACCACCCTTTATATATCTATATTCTTTCATCTGACACCACCAAAGATTGTCAAATAAAATTTTATTGAATCCAAATTAATTATAAAAAGTATCTGACTGTATTCAACACTCACCTTCTAAAAAATTGTTTTAATATTAGTTAAGGTCCGGTAGACGACTACCGATTAAGTGGAATAGTCATATCTGTTAGTTACTCCATGTTTATCAAATGAGACAAATCGGATTTTTAGGGTATTACACTTCGGTAAACTAGACCCCAACGAGTCTTTCAAGTTGTCGGTTGTGTCAAGGTCTTACAATTATCTATCATGTTGTTGTTGATCAAAATTTTAAGGTCGTGTAAGAGTCTCACGGTCAGTTTCTCTCTCCGTGACACTTC
This sequence comes from Capra ibex, assembly GCA_006410555.1. Lineage (NCBI taxonomy): Eukaryota > Metazoa > Chordata > Mammalia > Artiodactyla > Bovidae > Capra > Capra ibex. The sequence goes on along the minus strand of SJYO01016970.1, from coordinate 21,360,699 downwards.
TGTCAATGTGGGTTGACCGGGTAGGTAGACTGGAAGAGACTGTCGAGTCTTCCAGTACAGACCGGAGTAGAGAGTCCTCTTTCAGACTATTTAGAAGATCAGAACCCTATCCTTCAAGAGAACACGAGCTCGAGTCAGTGAGTCAGTACAGACTGAGACGTTGGGATACCTGGTATCGGGTGCTCCGAGGAGGCAGGTGCCTTAAAAGTCCGTCCTTCTGATCTTACCCAACGGTAAAGGATGAGGTTCCCTATAAGGACTGGGTCCCTAGTTTGAGTACAACGAAAGTAGAGGACGTCCACCTCAGAAATTGGTGACACGGTGGACGCTTCTGGTACTTCAAGAGGCTGGAAACCACAGACTGTGTTCCAACTCTCTTCAACTTCTGAAGGAGGGTGTGAGAGTTAAGTCCACAAGGGGAGGGGACTTAAAGGACGGTTCTCAGGTTAAAAGATCGTTTCTTCGAGTCAAGTGTGACGGAGTGATTAAACACCAATCTTTACAAGAGCCTTTTCTTGGAGAACAACAACAATGGGTGTCTACGTCTCACTGCTTCGACCTCCCTGTTTCGTCCCCGGTCTTGTATTTGGTCTTGGGGACTGAAGGCATAGACACGAACGAAAAGGGTATTCTGGAGGGTCGAGCGACCAATGGACTATAAATGGAGAATGTCTCGTCACCTAGTTCGTCCGGAGTCCATGGACACAAAAGACAATTGACGGCTCGTTAGTAAATTTTGTCGTGGAGACTGTGTCACCCTCTCATTACGGACTGTCGCTAACTCTCTGTTTTAGAACAATGTTTCAGTATCCAACATTATGGTCAGAAGATTGGAGTATATTTGTTGGAATTTTTTTTACTATGACTTCGTAACTGTTAAAGGTTCGGAATACTTAAAGACGAGTGTGAAATTTATGATTCAGGTCGACGAATAAGTGGCGGAAAGTCAAAATCAAAACCGACGACTCTCGAATCGCTGTTACGTAAGACAAGTTTATCGGGACCATCTAATGTACGGTAAACAGTACTCTCTCTCTTTATTAACGGTGAAAACTGAAATAGTAAATATAAAGGATGGTACATATACACATCAAACCCGAAAGGACCACCGAGTCTACCACTTCTCAGACGGACGGTACACCCTCTGGTCCCAAGCTAGGGACCCACCCCTTCTAGGGGACGTCCTTCTTTACCGTTGGGTGAGGTCATAAGAACGTACCTCTTAAAGTACCTGTCTTCTCGGACCATCCGATGTCAGGTACCCCAGTGTTTCTCAACCCATACTGACTCACTGATTCGTGTAACCATCAAGTTCTTTCTTGATATCTTCCGTGGTTTTTACACTTTTTTATAACTATAATTCTTATAGTATATCATTAAAGGTTCAAATTCATGACTATAAAGACCTATAGAACATAAAGTCAATTATAGAAGTTTTCATACGTTTACTATTAGTCTTTCTGGATTATTCTCCGGTGTAGGAAGTAAGGTATACTAACGAACAAAATAAAAACAGTCAACATTTCACGAATGATGTTCGGAGATGACACCACTCTCTAAATGAAGATAGTAGAAACACATTAGAGTAGATTAGGGATTTGTCACGAAATTCTATTTATAATAATAGACTAAAATTTCTTCTTTTTCATTTAATTAAGGACTAGAGTGTGTCATTAATTCGTAAATTTAAGTCCACACCAACTATGGTCTCCGATAGTAAATTCGGTCGTGTGGTAACAACAAAAAGTCAGTGATTCACCACAGACTGAGAAACACTGGGGTTCCTGACGTCGTACGGTCCGAAGGGACAGGAAGTGCCAGAGGGTTTCAAACGAGTTTAAGTACAGGTAACTCAGTTACTACGACAGATTGGTAGAGTAGGAGACAACGGGAGAAGAGGAAAACGGAAGTTAGAAAGGGTGGTAGTCCCAGAAAAAGTCATGTAATATAGTGATAGGTTTTTGTCTAGACTATAACTGTATGAGATTCTTACCGTAATCACCAGTTCTTGGACGGACTTTTACGTCCTATGTATTCTCTACGTCCAAGTCAGTGACCCAGTCCTTTTAAGGGACCTCTTCCCGTGCCGTTGAGTGAGGTCATAAGAACGGACCTCTTAGGGTACCTGTCTCCTCGGACTACCCGATGTCAGGTACCCCAGTGTTTCGTAGTCTGTACAGACTTCGTGACTACACCACTACCAGTGTTGTAGTAAACTGATGAAAATGTGAAGTCATAAGAGTACCGAAAAGGGGTCAAGAATTCCTTTTAGAACCATGGTTGACTCTTGTAACGTGAGATCACACAGTAACTTAATCAAAGGACTTATTCATCTTCCCTCGTAATAAAGGTCCTGATTTCTGTCAAAGTAGTACCGGTTTTCGGACCTGAATGTGGTACCACAATTCCTACACAGTAAAAAAATTTACTTAGTGTTCGTATTAGTTTAAGGTGAACACTGTGATCTCTTTCCTTATGTCGACACATAATGAGACTCGATCAAGGGAACACGTACCTGTGGTAGACGAAAGACAACGAAATTTACTTCAAAAAGTAAAATCCGAAATTTTTACGAAATTTAAGTTATTAACAGACAAGTCACTTAGTAATCTTTTTTTCGTTCAATTTCTTTGGTATTAAGAAGTATGAGATGAAAGAAGATCCGATTACTGTAGAGTCATTACTCCAGGTTTACGTGACACTGTACTATCCACAGGGAAAATTAATAGTCAGTCGAAAATGTCAGTCAGTAAGACCGTTCTAAAAGTCGTAAACTCCCTTTATGGAATAGAGAAAGTCAGATCGGGACTGTGCAGGAGTCGTATAGAGGGGTCCTATAGTCACTTGACCCGCCTTTCTGTCGAACCCGACACTTTGAGAAACAGTAATAGTCGACAACGACTGTCGACTTCGAATACCGAGAGTCAAATTTTACCCATACTTTTTGAGAGAGTCTGGTGTAAAGTAAACTAGATTAGTTCTTCTCAGAGTCTACTTCCTGAGACCAGAGATGGTCCCATTTAGGTCCATTAAACCTCGTCAGATCTTTAAAAGACTCGATCTTATCAGTCTGACCAAAGGTAAGGACTTTCGGATTCTCTGTCATAGTGGAGGACGTTCCATAAAGGACAGAGACCCAAACATGAGGATCAACCACTTTACTTCTTTTACGGAACGACCTTACCTAAGTACTGATACTACTTTTTTCCTCGTCCTTCGAGAAAACTTTTCACTAAAATATATAAGACCAAATACCTGGTCGTTTATTCTTCGAATCTTCAGTGGTGAGACAGGGTTGTTGTTCATCTTCAGACTTGTTTGACTTTTCGGTAGTTGAGAAGAATATAGTTATTCTCTTTATTCAGTCTCCCGTTTGGGATCGGAGGTTTTGACCTCACTTTCACAATCGACGAGTCACGACAGACTGAGAAACCCTGGGCTCTTGGGGTACTTGTCATACTTTTCCGTTTTACTATCCTATGACTTTCTCCTTGAGGGGTCCAGTAATCCACGGGTTATACGATGACCTCTAGTCACCTCTTTATTGAGGTCCTCCTTACTTCCCTACCTCGGTTTCGTTTTTGTTATGGGTCGACACCTACACTGACCACTATCTTCATTCTAGGCTACGATATTCTCGTTATAACGTATCCTTGGACCTTACAGTCCAGGTACTTAGTTCCGTTTAACCTTCCGCAGTTTGTTCTCTACCGTTCCCACTTGCAGCTGTAAGATCCTTAGTCACTTGATTTTACCTGACCTTACCCACTTAAATTGAGTCTACTGGTAATGTAGATGATGACGCCCGTCCTTAGGGAGTCTTCTTTACCTTATCGGTATTTCCAGTTGTTTTCTCAGGCTTTACGTCATGAACCTACGTTAGAGTTTTTACTGTCTTACTAGAGACAAGCAAAGGTTCCGTTTGGTAAGTTATAGTGTCAATAGGTTCAGATACGGGGTTGGTCATTACGACTTCTTTGACTTCAACTTACCAAAATACTTCTGGATGTTCTGGAAAGTCTTGATTATAGGGCTTTTCTAAGGGAAAAGTAATATCCCCTGACCTTATGTTTTCATCCTTCAGTTCTTTGTGGACCTCATTGTCCGTTTAAACCGGAACCTTACGTCGTACTTCTTCTGATTATCTCAACACGGTTCTTTTGCGTGAGCAGTATCGTTTGTATGTGAAGGTTGTTGTGTTCTCTTCTGAGATGTGTACCTGTAGTGGCCTACCAGTTGTGGCTTTAGTCTAACTAATATAAGAAACGTCGGTTTTTACCTCTTCGAGATATGTCAGTTTTTTTTGTTCTGGTCCTCGACTGACACCGAGTCTAGTACTTGAGGAATAATGGTCTAAGTCTGAGTTTAACTTCATTTATCCCTTTTGGCGATCTGGTAAGTCCATACTGGATTTAGTTTAGGGAATACTAATATGTCAACTTCACTCTTTATCTCAATTCTGGGATCTAGACGATCTATCTCACGGACTACTTGATACCTTACTCCAAACACTGAAACATGTCCTCTGTCCCTAGTTCTGGTAGGGGTACCTTTTCTTTACGTTTTTTCGTTTTACCGACAGACCCCTCCGGAATGTTTATCGACACTTTTCTTCTCTCCGTGTTTCGTTTCCTCTTTTCCTTTCTATATTCGTAGACTTACGTCTCAAGGTTTCTTATCGTTCCTCTCTATTCTTTCGGAAGAAGTCGTTAGTTACGTTTCTTTATCTCCTTTTGTCGTCTTACCCTTTCTGATCTCTAGAGAAATTCTTTTAATCTCTATGGTTCCCTTGTAAAGTACGTTTCTACCCGAGCTATTTCCTGTCCTTACCAGACCTGGATTGTCTTCGTCTTCTATAATTCTTCTCCACCGTTCTTATGTGCCTTCTTGATATGTTTTTTCTAGAAGTGCTGGGTCTATTAGTACTACTACACTAGTGATTAGATCTCGGTCTGTAGAACCTTACACTTCAGTTCACCCAGAATCTTTCGTAGTGATAGTTGTTTCGATCACCTCCGCTACCTTAAGGTCACCTCGATAAAGTTTAGGACTTTCTTCTACGACACTTTCACGACGTGAGTTATACGGTCGTTTAAACCTTTTGAGTCGTCACCGGTGTCCTGACCTTTTCCAGTCAAAAGTAAGGTTAAGGTTTCTTTCCGTTACGTTTTCTTACGAGTTTGATAGCGTGTTAACGTGAGTAGAGTGTACGATCGTTTCATTACGAGTTTTAAGAGGTTCGGTCCGAATTCGTTATGCACTTGACACTTGAGGATCTACAAGTTCGACAAAAATCTTTTCCGTCTCCTTGTTCTCTAGTTTAACGGTTGTAGACGACCTAGTACCTTTTTCGTTCTCTCACGGTCTTTTTGTCGATAAAGACGAAATAACTGATACGGTTTCGGAAGCTGACACACCTAGTGTTATTTGACACCTTTTAAGAAGTTCTCTAACGTTATGGTCTGGTGGATTGGACGGAGAACTCTTTAGACATACGTCCAGTCCTTCGTTGTCAATCTTGACCTGTACCTTGTTGTTTGACCAAGGTTTATCCTTTTCCTCATACAGTTTCGACATATAATAGTGGGACGAATAAATTGAAGATACGTCTCATGTAGTACTCTTTGCGACCTGACCTTCTTTGTGTTCGACCTTAGTTCTGACGGCCCTCTTTATAGTTATTGGAGTCTATACGTCTACTGTGGTGGGAATACCGTCTTTCACTTCTCCTTGATTTTTCGGAGAACGACTTTCACTTTCTCCTCTCGCTTTTTCAACCGAATTTCGAGTGGTAAGTCTTTTGCTTCTAGTACCGTAGACCAGGGTAGTGAAGTACCCTTTATCTACCCTTTGTCACCTTTGTCACAGTCTGAAAGAAAAAACCCGAGGTTTCAGTGACGTCTACCACTGACGTCGGTACTTTAATTTTCTGTGAATGAGGAACCTTCTTTTCAATACTGGTGGGATCTATCATATAAGTTTTCGTCTCTGTAATGAAACGGCTGATTCCAGACAGATCAGTTCCGATACCAAAAAGGACGTCAGTGCATACATACACTCTCAACCTGATACTTCTTCCGACTCGCGGTTTCTTGACCACGAAAACTTGACACCACAACCTCTTCTGAGAACTCCCAGGGAACCTGACGTTCCTCTAGGTTGGGCAGGTAAGACTTCCTCTAGTCGGGACCCTAAAGAAACCTTCCTGACTACGATTTCGACTTTGAGGTCATGAAACCCGTGGAGTACGCTTCTCAACTGAGTAACCTTCTCTGAGACTACAACCCTCCCTAACCCCCGTCCTCCTCTTCCCCTGCTGGTTCCTACTCTACCGACCTACCGTAATTCCTGAGCTATCTGCACTCAGACCCACTTGAGGCCCTCTACCACTATCTGTCCCTCCGGAGTGCACGACGCTAAGTACCCCAGTGTTTCTCGACCTGTGCTGACTCGCTGACTTGACTTGACTTGACTTGACTTGACCTGACATTGAGGGGACTGAGGAGACAGGCACCTTAAGAGGACCGTCCTTATGAGCTCACCCAATGGTAAGGGAAGAGGTCCCTTGGAAGGGGTGGGTCCTTAGCTTGGGACCAGAGGATAAAACGTCCGTCTAAGAAATGGTAGACTCGGTAGTCCCTTCGGAGGTTTAAACCTCACTGAGTATCAGTTTATGTTTCTTAGTGATGAATGACCTCGTCTTTGAAAGATTGACTTTGGAGGTGTTCTTGGTCACGACCCCATCCTTTTGGAATTGACATTAACTACTTAACGACCTCCGAGTCACACCTGTTCAGACCGGTTATTTTTGAGGTCTCTCAAGGTCAGTACTCCTCCTAGGGTTCAAGAACAATCAAATTAGAGGACCTTGATATTGTCGAAGAATGTCCCTTATGACCTCTTTTTTATAGAACGCGAAGACTGTCACCCTCCCCTTTTCGTTACTAAAACTTTACACGATCTCGTAGGTCAAGAAGATGGTTTCAGACGGGAATCCTCGGATTAGATACCCCTAAAATAGTCTAGGATTGACTGGACCCCTTCCTCTTTATAGGTTGAGGTCGACTGAGGTCGGACCTCCTTCCTGTCATGAATTGAGATCGAGCGAGATGAGAAAGTACTCCTTCTGCCCTTTCTCGGTTGAGGTCGGGGTGAGATCGTTGAACAGGGTCGAGTCTCCCTCTCCATTGACTATTCGTGTATATTTCGAATATCGGGTCTTTGAGTGTCCGAGTATTTTCTAATTCTGGATCAATATCCCCATTTCTTGTGAAAGAGAGGGTGTCTAGAATAGTGGTGTAATTATTTACAGATAAATGTCGTCCAGAAAGATGGATCATGGAACTCAAGTCGATAGTTCTGTCTTTAATGCTTTGTACGATTTTCCGTTTATCGTGTCAAAATTTCATAGTCTTGGACGGGATCCAAATCATGCCTACAATCCTAGTAGTTTGTTCCTTAAGTTTTGTGGATACTAATGATACGATTCCCGTGATTATCTATTTCATCTGTCGTTCTTTCAAGTCTACCCGTTATATTCGTCTCTACCTTTAAACTTCTTTCCTGGGTTTCTTTACGATGTTTAGTTTTTACGAAGATGTCTTTCCTTCTTTCGTAAACTATCCGAATAGTCATCTGACATGTGTCGACTTCTTTCTTAAAAACTCTCACTCCAATAGTGTGTCTTTGGAGGTTTTGACCTTACACTTCTATTTTTTTTTTTTTTTTAACTTTTTTCTATATCTCATAAGTTCCCCACACTCTATTGGTGTTTTTCACATTTTATGTGTATTACCCTTATGGTCTTTATTTTCTTGTTTTCTTTATAAACTTTTTTATCACTGACTCTTAAAGGGGTTTATGTACCGTGTGGTTTAGTGTTTAGGTCCTTCGAGTCTTTTGTAGTTCTCGTTTGTGGTTTTGTCGACATGGATCCCTATAGTAAAAGTTTGACGTCTTTTAGTTTCTATTTCTTTTTAGGACCTTCTTCGGTCTCCCCTTTTTGAGAAAGGATGTCTCCTTGTTTCTATTCTTAAGAAACAAGCTTAAGAGGTCTGAAGTAAGTTGAAGAGTCTTTCTTCTCCGTTCACTTTATAGATTGCCTAACTCCTTTTTTTGTTTTGTTTTGTAGTTCGATCGTAAGACACGGGACACTTTAATAGACATTCCACTACTTCTCCTTAAAGAGTCCGTGTGTTTTTCACTCCCTTAAACAACGGTCATCTTGACGAAACGTTCTGTACAATTTTCTCCGAGAAGTCTCTCTCTCTTTTTTTTTACTATGTCCAGTCTTGGAGTCTAGATGTATTTCTTTTCGTAACTTCTTTCTCATTCGTTTCCCTTTTGTTGTGAAGATAAAGAGAATCTCTTTATCTTTTTAGATTCTCTACTGTCAAACAAGTTTTACTATTATCCTTGTAAAACAAATTTATACACACATACACACATGTTAATAAGTAATTGCTTTACTTACTGTCGTTTCAATGTTACCTATCACCTTCAATCCTAATAAAATGGTGATTTTCGATAAGTGTGATAGGTACTTGACCGTATCATAATAGACTTTCATCTGAACTTAATCAACATTGACAGATAAATTTGAGGTCTTGTTGATGAAACTTTTCGACTTTTCCGTCTTATTGATCATACAATTCTTTCCGATCTTTTACCTTAATATATTCTACGACTTAGTTTTGGTGTTTTCTGTTTTTTTCTCACGTTCTGTTTTTGTTCTTGTTTCTTGTTGTTTATCTTTTGTCATTGTTAATACCGTCTATAATTAAATACAGTTATTATTAAAACTTATAGTCATCAAATTTACTTGGTTCACTTGTTTTTTTTCTTTTTTGTTTGGGAGTTGAGATATTCTGTATGGTGAAATATTCCGTGAGTGATGTTTTTTTCTTTTTAGTGAAATTCATCAACAACAACTACAAGTCAGTATACAGTACAGACTTAAAAACACTGGGATACCTGCCATCGATTTCGACTTTGAGGTCATGAAACCGGTGGAGTACGCTTGTCAACTGAGTAACCTTTTCTGAAACTACGACCCTCCCTAACCCCCGTCCTCTTCCCCTACTGTCTCCTACTCTACCGACCTACCGTAGTGACTGAACTACCTACTCAGACTCACTTGAGGCCCTCAACCACTACTTGTCCCTCCGGACCACACGACGCTAAGTACCCCAACGTTTCTCAACCCGTGCTGACTCGCTGACTTGACTGGACTTGATTTGATATTTGATATCGTGTGGTCCGAGGGGACAGGAGGTAATAGAGGGCCTCAAACGAGTTTAAGTACGGGTAAGTCAGTCACTATGATAGATTGATAGAGTAAGAAACGGCGGAGGAAGAGGAAAACGGAAGTCAGAAAGTCAGGTCAACTTTTGAAGGTAGGTATGGTTTTAAGTGTGTGTCTACATATATCGTCAAAATAAGTGTTGACGGTTTTGAACCTTCGTTCATTCTATGAGAAGTAATCCACTGTCTATTTGACACCATGTAGATCGATCAACTTATGATAAGTCACGACCTTTCTTTACTCGATAGTTCGAGGTTTTCTATACCACCTTAGAATTTACGTATAACACTTTATTTTCTTCGGTCAGGTTTTCCGATGTACTTATGACACACTAAGGTCGATATCCTATAAGACCTTTCCGTTTTGATACTTCTGACAATTTTTTTTTTCTTTATTGTTCTTATAATTATAGTAATTATAAAAAGATAAACGACGGTGACCGATTATATAGTAGGAAAATACCCACTAGGGACATGTTAACACTGTAGGACTTTCAAGTACTGTAAGAGGGTTTTAGAGTTTAATTACGTTTCTTGGTTATACAAACTTGGTGAGTACCCACTTCTTATCGGTGGTAAAACCTCGTCGTTAGAAAGGTGGTGACACTGTATATATTTTACTGAAAATTTAAGATTTACACCGGTTTGAGGTTATCTATTTATTGTCGTTGGATTAACATGTGTGTATGGAAAGAAAGGGTGGGTTTTTCACTCACTTTCGGTAAGGAAGGATAGATGTAAAATTTTTCCTTTATTAAGTCGTTGAAATTGTCAATAATTCTCGTTTAATGGACTTTGTGATGAGATAATCATTGGGAATCTATTCCAGTGAGTAACAAGATCTCTTATTTAACTTGAAAGATTAATACTTCGTATTTCGGATTAAATCACGATTGAATGTGAATAAGGTAACCAAGGTCCCAAAAAAAAGAAAGGAGACAAAAGTGAAAATGGGAAAGAATACAAAAATCGTCAGGGATTGGTAAAACCGTGGTCCCTACCTAAAACACTTTCTATTAAAAAAGTACCTGATCCCGTTCCCCCACCAAAGTCTTACTAAGTTCGTGTAACGTAAATAACACGTGAAATTAAGATAATCACAATGCAGTCGAGGTAGAAAATCTAGTAGTCCGTACTCTAGGGTCTCCAACGCCTAGGGACTCAATTTCCTGAATTGATGTACAAATAAAGTAACATTTATTGATCTACGAGAACTCTTTTCGACCCTAAATTTTAGTATACACTGTTTATGTACATAAGACACTGAGAGACCAACTTATCAGGTTCATCAAGTAAATGATAGTTACTGAATCTTATTGTTTAGTACGTTAGTTTGTCCTCTTTACCGATTTAAACTTTGACAGGTGAGTAATACAAATGATAATCTCATTATGTTTTAACTGGTAAAAGTTAATTTTATGTTACTTTACCTTTATTATTGTTGGAAGGGTTCTTCTCTTTCTTATTTCATATGTGAAAAGTGATGCAAATATAACGTTGATGTTTCATATAGGGTACATTGAGGACGACGACGACGACGACGACGACGACGATTCAGTGCAGTCAGTACAGGCTGAGACACGCTGGGGTAACTGCTGTCGGGTGGTCCGAGGGGGTAGGGACCCTAAGAGGTCCGTTCTTATGATCTCACCCAACGGTCAAGGAAGAGGTTACGTACTTTCACTTTTCACTTTCACTTCAGCGATCGCTGGGGTACCTGACGTCGGATGGTCCGAGGAGGCAGGTACCCTAAAAGGTCCGTTCTCATGACCTCATCCCACGGTAACGGAAGAGGGTACATTGAGGATCATTTTGAAAATTTTAAAGGGGACCCAGTAGGGTATGAAGTGTTAAAAAAATTTACGTCATAAAGAAGTTCATCTTCACTGGTCTTTGTAGTTTACCGTTGAAAAATCTCTTTTTTTGGAAAGATGAGACGAAGGTTTAGAATTTTTCCGTTCTTTTAATCTTAGTTTAGTACCTTTTATAAAAATGATACATGTGTCTCTAATATTCTTATCACCTGAAATTTAGTATACCTTTTTACTCTGAATGACAAGTTACTAAGAGACACCATTTAACGTCATTGCCGGGGTCGAGAGTGAGGAGGGACATAAGTATAGGTGACGGTCTGAAACTTAAACGAGGTTAGTTCTCGATCTCAGAATAAGAATCTCTTACTTGAGTACTAACGGTCTCCCCTTCTCATTCCCCTTCCCTATTAATCCCTCAAAACCTACCTATATATGTGTGACGATAAAAATTTTACTTATTAGTTGTTCCAGGATGAGATATCGTGTCCATCGAGACGAGTCACAATTCACCGTCGCACCTATCCTCCTCAAACCACCTCTTACCTATGTACATATACATACCGACTCAGGGAAACGACAGGTGGATTTTGATAGTGTTGTGACAATTAGTCGATATCGGGTTATGTTTTATTTTTTTTATTTTTTTTTTGTTCGGTCTCGGAAGAGAGGATAAGGAGTGGGGTCCCGTTCACCCTATTTGTACCTACCCTTGTCCACCACATTTACGCCCTCCCCGATTCCTCCCCTTCACTATCTCGTCTTGACCTCTTTGGTGTAAACCTAAACTAAAACCGTACACCTTCACTAGGTCATATATTGGTCTTCGTCTTCACTAGTACGGGTCTTTCCCCACCTCACTCCTAGTCCCAATCACAACTCTAGTACTTGTATTGTACTGACCTTTTGACCCGGTCCAAAACTGAACGAACCTGTTATCTTACATCCTCACTACTCGCGGTTAAGAACCGGTTGTGTAACTTTCTTGAACGTAAGAGACCTTCGACGAGGTGGAAACAGACTCTTTCCTCGTATTCTCGATTGTGTGTCCTGTCTCGACTCAACAGGTCGACTCCGAAAGGATCTTGATATTGTCGACTGGTGTCTGTATGTTTGTTTAGATCTACTCTAGTCGACTTGTCGGTTAAGTAGTTGAGTATTTGTTATTGTTTAACACAGTGAAACAATAAGTTGGTAGGTTCTCCATCCTCACTGGGTAAAGACTAAAGTCCTTAATTCTGAGTTTTCTCCAACTCGAATAGAGATCTTCAGACTCGGATCGACGATGAATTCGAGACTAGAAGATTGAGGCTCTTACCCTGGATTTCACTTTGTACTTATGTTGAGAGGAGTATACGATATGAGGTTTACGGTAAGTTTATTGTGTAAAACAAGTTTTATACCTTTGCGGAAATCAAGTTTTATACCCTTATGAATTTATTTTTGTCCGGGTGGGATACGGTTTTTAAACAATTTCGACGAGATCTTCTATGATCCTAATTTGTACTTGTTCATATATACTAAGTGATATACCTACTATAAAATTATCGAGTAGGACTATCTTGAATAAACGTTTGACAAGAGGTTCTAAACTGGGTTCGTAACTGTCTATCCCCAGATTTTTAACGGGGTCTCTTTTAAGCTTAGTTGGGCGGGTATTGCATGAATCTTTCTCAGTATTTAAGTCTTGTCACTGGTACGGGGCGACGTTAACTCTTATCTGGCAGAACAATGAAATTTACTAATAGTTTTTGAAAATCCACTATAATTGACCTAATCTGGAATAAATTTTAATTGCTGACGACTTACTTTCGGATAAAAATAAGATTGGGGTGAAGATTTTCTGTTTATTGACGACTCCGAACCTTTCGGGATCCGTTTCATCTTCGTCGAAATAGACTATCAATACATTTTTCTTAACTGAATTGTCATTTGACCGTTAAGGAAATGGATCGTTGGGACTGTCGTGGATGCCCTCAAAACACTGTTTTACCAGGGAATCTTGCCTAGGTGGAAGGGCGGGTTCGATTTTTTCATCATCGAAGAATAGGTCCGAACTATCGTTGCAGCTATAATTTTCCCTTTTTTTTTCATATCTTAACAAGCCATCTCTCGGTCGCCTCTGACATTAAGGTACATTATTCCTTGTTGAACTACGAGAAGATTACAAACTACTTCTAACCGTCTAACGATATCCTTTAATAACACCAGTTAAAAATGTAGTAAATGGGAGTGTACGAAACAATTAAGTTTTTGATTTTCTTCCCCTAAAATTCATATCGAGAGGGGTAGTCTAAAATGTTGTACGAGAGAAATATTATGTTTTACGTTTCGGTAACCATTTCACCTTCCTAGAGGAGAGGCCTGTTACCTTTCCAGGGCTGGGTATCGCCAGCTCCCACACGAACATAAAAAGGTGTCCTGCGTCTAAGCGGTTAAACCTAGGGGTCCGTAGTCCTAGGGGGTAACGAAACTTCCCGTGAGGAGATTGACGGCGGAGTCCCTTGTCGGTGCACGGTCCTCGGCACCCGCCCCGGTCGGTGAGGTCATGTGGCGCGACCGTCGGTTATCGGGGCTGTCTCAGACGCTCCGTTCCTCTCCGTTCTATTCGTAGATCTAGGGGCGTCCTGACTGTCGACGACGTCGTGCTTGAGACTGGTCTTTTACTAAAATGAGAAAGATAAAATCGAACGAACGGGAGAGGAATACATAAAGAAAAACAATTGCTAAGCCCTTTTGAATTACAAGCATACTTAAAGTGCCCACCTGGAGTACATCACTGAACACTCGTTACATACGAAAGTTGAACAAATTGAGGAGTCATGTTACAAACGAGAAAACACCACAACTTTGCGGGCGGTATAGAATACTATGGACATTGACATTGATGAGTGACCATGCCGTTAATACCAGAACGATACAACATCGTTGACGTCCTAAACTACCCTTGCGGTGCTAAACACCCGAATGAATAAAATCCATTAAGTCGAAATTATTGTTGTTAATGATGACAATGACAATGAGAATGACATCGTCGTCAAAGTAACAGAGTTGTCCACGTATGACGAGTTATACAACTATGATACAGATTTTTACAGAGAGATTGCGACCGTTGAGTCCTTTAATATCTGTCCTTTGATCTCTACTCCCATCTGCGGAATCTCCTCCGTTATTACGTATAACCCTGACTCAACGTTCGAGAATTTCACTTTTACCGCGACAGTACGGTGTGACTAATGGCCACCTATACGCACTGTAGAAACTTTCAATTTGCTCTGTCTAACACTCACCCTTTTCCAATTTTTAGTATGAAGTCCACAAACCTTGTCGAGACTGTAACCGGACCTGAATCCTTTTGAAGTATTAGTCTATATCTGAAATCTTGTGAGAACAAACCTAAAATGACGGCGACCTCGGCGATTACTGAAAAAGGTGTGGAAGAGATTAAAATAGAGACCTTTTTTTATAAGACAGATTACAGAAGTCAATACAACGGCAACCACGAAATTAAAACGAAGAATATTAGTAAGAAGGAACTTAACAGTCCTAAGAAACCGTCTCGTAAGTCTTTGACAGTTGACTCGACATGGAGTAATATAATTTGTTTTTTCCCCCTATACGGCCCCCCGGTCTCACTCCTTGAGGCGGGTACCGTTTCCAGTACTCCTTCCTCCGAACCGTATGCGTTTCCGCACTAGTTCGGAGTCCTTTGGGGGACAAGGGCTCGTAGATTGGGGTTTTGGTCTCAGACAAAATACGAGAGTGGATGTGGAGACTGAGATGGCCCCCGAGAGGGGGTATTGGCAAAGAGAGCCTCTTCCTCATTTGCACGTCGAGGTTCCGTTATTTTTAAGGACCCGCACTGTTCTGACAAAGTCGAATGCCTGAGGAGACTTCCAATAGATCGGGTGGACATATCCAAACAGGCCGGTGTACACTAACAAATGTCGGAGGGTTGGACTCTGCGTACTCTACAAAATCTTAATGATTTCCGTTTAAGAAAACCCCTCAATCTTTAATAATCATATCACACAACCAATCCTTAATATAACCACTTCCCAAAAAGTAAACAACACAGTTATTAACGACGATTAAGGGACGAGACCCACCCTGTTCCTACAGAGTCCAGTTTGGTGAGACGACTGTCTGATCGAACACACTGTCCTAATAGGTATGACGACGGTGATCCGTGTACTAACAAATGATGGAGAATTGGGATTTGTCGTGTCTCTCAAAACCTCATAAAACTCTCAGAATTAATCGTATCCTGAAAAAGAAGAACAACTCAGTTACTAACGGCGGTCCGGAGGTATAGGAATCCGTGGACCCTTATATAATTAGTTACATAAACCTTATATCGTTTCCTTTATGTCATCAAAAACTACAATCGCTATGATCTGAAAAACTCAATTACCTAAAAGAGAAAACATTATCTATTGACACGAAACAATATTTAGTGACACAGGAACGATACATTTTTACATTGAAATAGTATAGAATTCTGATTTGTCTAGAATTCCCCTCGTAACCACTTTCCTAAAAGTAAACAACCCGACTACAAACGACGATTTAGAGGTACAAGGGATGGGAATATTACTTATATTGATCGTATATCCTNGAAAAACTCAATTACCTAAAAGAGAAAACATTATCTATTGACACGAAACAATATTTAGTGACACAGGAACGATACATTTTTACATTGAAATAGTATAGAATTCTGATTTGTCTAGAATTCCCCTCGTAACCACTTTCCTAAAAGTAAACAACCCGACTACAAACGACGATTTAGAGGTACAAGGGATGTGAATATTACTTATATTGATCGTATATCCTCTTTATTCATAATTGGAAATTCTAATTAGTACAATTGGAACCCAATTTATTTAAGGAAAGAACTAACATTGAGTGATGTGGGAGTGGGATATCCTTACATTGAAATAAACCTCCCACCACGGACCAAATTCTTTTTTGTGGGAACCTTCTTTATTCAAAAAACCAATAGTCTTTCTTTCCTAGTATTTTACAGTCGTCCAGAGTGAGTACCGGTCTTCTACTACATTATAGGGATTCTGGAAAAAAAATATGTAAATACACTTCGTGGACTAAAACTATTTCCAGTCCTAACGACTGGGGGCGCACTGAGACATAAGTAGGGATACACATTGTTTTCCATATATTCGTTTGGGTTTTTATTTCTTTAGCCTAGTCAAAGGTCTTTCTGACTAAGGGGGTACAACGAAGAAAGAACGAGGACAAAAAGACCGACTTAAGGGTAGACCTTCTACCTACGATAAGGTGCATTAGGTTCAATAAGTCGGAGGAAAAGAGGTGATTAGAAGGATGATGTGATAGGTAAAGATTAGAGAGATATAGACACTAATTTATACACAAAAAGGTTTCTGCGGTTGAGGCAGGGGTGGAAGCTTAGTGGGACCTAGGTGGCCCCGACCTGGGGCCGTGAAAAGAATTGTCAAAAGAATCCGAATTTCAAGAAATTCTATGAGGTTTTACAAAATCTCTTAAAATCTACCCTCTCGGTATTACCTAAAAGATTCCCTTGTGTCAAAAATTCCCGCACATTAGTCGGTATAAAACCGTACCAAAAGTTTTTAGTCCGTGGTGTAACTTACCTAGTATCGAAAGTGGTCCATACTTTTCCCGGCATGTAAAAATACGTAAATGACCATTATAGTCCATTTACTATACCGTTACCCGAAGGTTTTTTCGTTTACTTTACGACACAAAGTTTCGTCGTCTTGAGGTAAGTCTCGTTTTACTACGGGATTCCGGTTGGTATTAAAAAGAGTAGTTTTTATATGGCAGACAAAAAGTCACTTTCTACGTCTCGAGGTATTTCTGGTCTTCAATCTCGCTTCGTGTAGAACCTTCTACTCGCATTCATGACTGAATTAAGATTCCCAGTCAAAAACTAAAGAAAATAAAGATTACGATGAATACTCGAGACGGAATGGATATCTAGTCAGTATGGTGTCTACGTTGAAGAGTCTGTTTTCGACTCGTCAGTTGTGACACCACCTCTCTGAATACCAACTTGAAACAGGACGGTTTTAAGTGAACAACATATCTGAAATAGGGGTTATAGAGTCCGAGACTGAGATAAACCTCTACTCAAAAATTTCTCATTAGTTTAATTTCACTCTAGAAATCCCACTCGGGTTAAGTTATACTGACTACGGGAATAATTTTCCCTAATCCTGTATATAGACGTCTCCCTTTTTGGTTCACTTCTGTGCCCGTCTTCCGTCAGTAGATGTTTGGTTCCTCTTTCCAGAGTTTTTTTTGGTCAGGACGGTTGTGGATAACGTCTGAAGAGGTCTTAACACTCTTCTACTAAAAGACAGTAAATTCGGGGACTAGACACCCTGAAACAATACCGTCGAGGTCGTTAGACTATGAGACCCAAATCTTCTGTACTCCTCCGACAGTCAAGTTGGTGAAAGGACTACGTTTATGAATTGTACACGTCCACGTGTCTTAACAAAAAATACAGGATCCTCTCTGTTTCACGATACCTCTCAAAGTTCCTCCCTCTCCAACCGTAAAAAGGACACAGACCTTTTAATTTAGGTCTTCCTTTAAATCTTTCTAGTAGACCAAAGTCCTTAACAGGTTAGAATAAACCTCGTAAATTTTAACAATAGACGTCTTGACTATAGAAGTCGTAAAGATAAAATTTCATTATGTCTCGAACTGTCTGCGTCGTGGCCCCTTAGCACGTGGCACATCGTTCATAAACTATGCACTTATTTAAACGGTCTTTATCACTCTATGTCTACGATCTCTACCTTGCCCCAGAACTTTTACTAGAGTAAATTACTGGGGAATAAAGATCTCCTCATTTGACGTCGGGTCTCTGTAAGCCACTGAAAGGTATCCTGTAAGTCACCCAGGTCGGCACGTCCCGACTCGTCGTCTGTTCAATCGAGTCCTATAACCTTTTTGTTCTACACTTCGACTCTTAAGACCTACTATTTTTGTCCTGTGATATGGATAAGTGAGGTGTTATATTAATCGTCGGGTTACAGAAGTGACAGGGTTACCTTATTTTACGTAGAATCAAAGTATGATAGTGTCAAAGTTACCAGGTTATTAGTTATCCTGATCGATATATAGATATTTTTATCACGTTACATAAAATGACAATTTTAGATTATTTCCTACGTGAGTGGGGTTACAAGTGACGTCACGACAAATGTTATCGGTTCTTCACCTCCGTTAGATTTACAGGTAACTGTCTACTTGCCTATTTCTTCTACGTCGTGATTTTATGTGCCCTGTGGCACGAGTCAGAGAATCAGCACAAGTTGAGAAACGCTGGGGTACCGGACATCAGACGACCCGAGGAGACGGGGTATCCTGAAAAGTCCGTTCTTATGACCTCAACCAACGGTAAAGGAGGAGGTCCCCTAGACTGGCTAGGTCCTAAACTTGGGTACAGAGGACGTAGAGGATGTACCGTCCGCCTAAGAAATGACTCGGTAGCCCTTTCTAGGGGTTACTTTATAATGAGTCGGCAAGTTATAATGAGTAAGTACAACGGTCACGGTAAACGTCGTTGTATCTGCCTGGATCTCTAATAGTATGCTCCACTCAGTCTGTCTCTTTCTGTTTATAGTATACTATGTCGAATACACGTCTGAGATTGTTTTACTGTGTTTACTTGAATAAATGCTTTGTCTTTGTCTGAGTATCCGAATTCTCTTACTTAAATACCAATGTTCGCCTCTTCCAAACCCTCCCCCCTGTCTAACCCTGAAACCCTAACTGTACATGTGTGACAACATAAATTTTGTGTATTGGTTGTTCCTGGATGACGTGTTGTGTCCATTACGACGAGTTATAAGATATTATTGTATTTACCCCCTTTCTTAAATTTTTTCTTTATCTATGTACAAAATTACATACATATTGACTTAGTGAGACGACATATAGACTTTGATTGTGTTGTAGTAATTGGTTGAAACAAGGATGTATTTTATTTTAAAATTTCTTTATAGAATGAGTCCTTGGAGTTCCACTCAAGTGAAGAACTACGTCACGGTCCTAATAACTCAAAGGTAGACCTAAAGATCGTGCTTACCTCGTTTGAGTACTTAGTTTGTATTCAAAACTGACACCTTGAGTTTTTAGATCAGTATTTTGTTTTACGAAAACACACAAAGATGAGTTATATCCATTAAGAAGTAAGAAAATCTTCGTCTTCTCATATTGCCAATCCTCATACCCCTGACGGGAAATATTCGACGTATTTAAATCCGGGTGAATAAAATAAAAATAAAAAAAACATTAAAGAAGAAAAAAAAAAAAAAAAAAAAAAANAAAAAAAAAAAAAAAACAGTGTATCACGACGTACTTCCTATAATCACAGAGATGGTCCCTAGTTTAGTACGTGGGGGACGTACGTTCGTGTCTCAAAATTGGTGAGCGAGTGGTCCCTTAACGGATATTAAAAAAAGTAACTTCATATCCACTAAATGTTACAACACAATTAAAGACGACATGTCTTTTCACTAAGTCAATGTGTATATGTATATAGATAAGAAAAAGTTTAGAATATATATATATTTACGAATACATATGTTAAGAATATTCTTAAATTTATATAAATACATGATACACATATATATATATGTGAATTGACTTTCTCTACCCTTATGTTCTGGTGGATTGGACGGAGAACTCTTTAGACATACGTCCAGTCCTTCGTTGTCAATCTTGACCTGTACCTTGTTGTCTGACCAAAGTTTATCCTTTTCCTCATGCAGTTCCGACGTATAACAGTGAGACGAATAAATTGAATATACGTCTCATATAGTACTCTTTGCGACCTGACCTTCTTTGTGTTCGACCTTAGTTCTAACGGTCCTCTTTATAGTTAGTGGAGTCGATACGTCTACTGTGGTGGGAATACCGTCTTTAACTTCTCCTTAATTTTAGGAGAACTACTTTCACTTTCTCCTCTCTCTTTCACAACCGAATTTCGAATTGTAAGTCTTTTGCTTCTAGTACCGTAGACCAGGGTAGTGAAGTACCCTTTATATACCCCTTTGTCACCTTTGTCACAGTCTGAAATAAAAAAACCCGAGGTTTTAGTGACGTCTACCACTGACGTCGGTACTTTAATTTTCTGCAAATGAGGAACCTTCTTTTCAATACTGGTTGGATCTATCGTACAACTTTTCGTCTCTGTAATGAAACGGCTGATTCCAGGCCGATCAGTTCCGATACCAAAAAGGACACCAGTACATACCTACACTCCCAACCTGACACTTCTTCCGACTCGTGGCTTCTTAACCACAAAAACTTGACACCATAACCTCTTCTGAGAACTCTCAGGGAACCTGACGTTCCTCTCGGTTGGTCAGGTAAGACTTCCTTCAGTTGGGACCCTAAAGAAACCTTCCTTACTACGATTTCGACTTTGAGGTCATGAAACCGGTGGAGTACGTTTCTCAACTGAGTAACCTTTTCTGAGACTACGACCCTCCCTAACCCCCGTCCTCCTCTTCCCCTGCTGTCTCCTACTCTACCGACCTACCGTGGTGTCTGAGCTACCTGCACTCAGATTCACTTGAGGCCCTCAACCACTACCTGTCCCTCCGGACCGCACGACGCTAAGTACCCCAGTGTTTCTCCTTCTGTGCTGACTTGATGACTTAACTTGACTTGACTTGACTTGACTTGACTTCCTCTACTACTGTTATTACTATGAGATAAGAATCAAGAAGGAAATAGGTTTATCAAGAATAATCTTAGATACCTACCTATCAAGAGTGAAACTGGGAATGTTAAACTTTATAGTAGTCAAGTAAAAACCTTCGAAGATGTAAAAGAGAGTCAGGGGTTTACCCGAGCCGTGTTTACGGGACTCCCATGACAAATGAGGACTTACATGTATGTTTCGGAAACGAAGAGGGGACTTGAGGTATCAGGTACACAGGCGAACCCACCAATTATCGACAAGAGGTGTATGGGTCCTGTTTAAGGACTGGGGAGGTTTGGATAGGAACGTACCAGCAAGAGTTGAGTCAATAGAGTTGATGAAAGTAAATCAATAGTAAGTTCTGTTTTGATACCTCGATAATAACTGGTAAAAGAAGGAGAGTGAAGTGGGTAAGTTAGATAGTCGTTCAGAACAACCGAGAAACAACTTTGACATAGGTCTTAGACGAGTGGCGGAAGTAATGTCGATGGGCTCAAATTGGGTGTTAAGGGAGAGGGAACCTAATAACGTCATCAGAGGATTGACGAGAAGGACTAGGACAGGAACAGAAAGATTTTAGATAAGAATTCTCTGTCGATCTCCCTCGAAATCTTTATTGAGTCTGTATAATAACCGAAAACATGAGTTTCAGAAGGTCACCGAGAATAGAGAAAGTCCCATTTCAACTTCGAGTAATTTACTGTCTTTCTACACTGGGGATCGAGAGAACTTGCAGTAAAGGAAGATGAATAAGGACAAGTAAGATAAGATCTACGTGATCAAAGAAACGAAAAGGAGTTCGCATTCGAGGGTGGAGTCCCGGAATGAACCGTAGACGACTTTACTGGAAGGAATTCTGTATATACTAAATGAGTGAGGGACTCAAAAAAGTCCAAAAACCAGTTTCCTTAGTCGAGGTTTTCCGGAGGGTATAGGAGGGGGGTGGATTGTCATGGGAGTGACTGAGACGACTTAATACATGTCAAAGACAGACAATAGACAGAGGAGCTGCGAGAGGGGTCTAGCCTCTATTGTTCCTGAAGGACCAAAAGGGAGACATAGCTGCTGATACCTACGTGTATCATCCTCGAGTTATTTATAGTCGGTTTACTTACTTGTTTATTTTCTTGGGAGACTAAGGAGTGCTCTTCGAAAGTTACTACAAAGTAACCAACACTCTATTGTGTTTAAACGAGGGAAGTCGAGAGGGCAGATCAGTTCTGACCAAAAAGGTCACCAGTACATACCTACACTCTCCACCTGACACTTCTCTCGACTCGTGGTTTCTTAACTACGAAAACTTGACACCACAACCCCTTCTGAGGACTCTCAGGGAACCTGACGTTCCTCTAGGTTGGTCAGGTAAGACTTCCTCTAGTCAGGACCCACAAGAAACCTTCCTGACTACGATTTCGACTTTGAGGGCATGAAACCGGTGGAGTACGCTCCTCAACTGAGTAACCTTTTCTGAGACTACGACCCTCCCTAACCTCCGTCCTCCTCTTCCCTTGCTGTCTCCTACTCTACCGACTGAACTACTTGTACTCAAACTGACTTGAGGTCCTCAACCACTATCTGTCCCTCCGGACTGCACAATACTAAGTACCCCAGCGTTCTCAGCCTGTGATGACTCGCTGACTTTACTTGACTTGACTTGACTTGAAGTCGGGGATTCCGAAAACAACCCCGAGTCTCACCCAGTAGAGTTTTATACGGTGTTACTGTATAACTAATAAACCAGAAAATTCTAAAAATAAAATATAACCTGATATCAACTATTTGTCACAACCAAATCAAAGTCTATATGTCGTTTCACTAAGCCAATATGTACATAATTATGAAGATAGATAAGAAAGAGTTTAAGAAAAGGGTAAATCCAACAATTGTCTTATAATTCGTATTATAATAAGGGACACGACATGTTATCCTTAATTCAATGAATTCTTTACCGGTACTCTTCCCCTGTGAGACTGGGAGAAAGGACAGAGGACTGTTGTCCTTAATTTAAAGGGTACACTTTCCATGTGAGGGACGTAGGTTTTCATCTTCCAGTGAGAATAGTGTCCCACAGGTGTCCTCCTTTAACTTCGACTCTTCGGTTATGTTTGTTTGGAACCATGAAGAAATTAAATGATGGGGTCAACGTTAGAGACGATTAGAGAAGTGATTTGACTCGGGTGTTTTTGGACTCAAAGAAACAGAACAGTCAGAGAATGTTTAAATAGTAGAGAAACAAATTTTTCATCTTTTTGACGAGAAACCGGTGAAGACTTCAAAGATAAAAACACTCTGGAGGTACTTGTGTTTAATTTTACACAAAGAAAAAGAGAACAAGTATACAGAATACAGTTAAAATAATAATCAGGAGGATGTTCTTACATTCTTCCCCTCTCTCCCTTTAAAGACGGAGGGACCGTGAAAGATATTAAGTGGTAAGGTTAATATTAAGGGGTTATCTAGGGTTTGGAGAGTCGGACAAAAGATTCGGAGAGAAGGACGTGACACGAGTCCCCTCGAAATGAGTGGTAGAGGTGTGTGGGGACACGATGGCCAGGTAGTTTGACACTTTTCATTCACTTTCACAATCAACGCGTCAGTACAGACTGAGAAACACTGGGATACCTGTATCGAGTGGTCCCAGGAGACAGGTGCCTTAAGAGGTCCGGTCTTATGACCACACCCATCGGTAAGGGAAGCGGTCCCCTCGAAGGACTGACTGGGTCCTCAGTTTGGACCCAGAGGACGTAACATCCGTCTAAGAAATGGTAGACTCGGTGCTCACTTTGGGTGATGAGACAGTTTGATGTCGAGTTTACGATGTTTAAGGGGATATGACAAGGACTAAGGGTGTCGGGTATGAGACCATGTCTACAAGCATATGTCCCTAAAGGGAATTACTAAGCACAGTAGGATCGGGACCAAACTCTACGTTTAGTTTTTTATTCAAATAATTGTTCAACATCGGTACCTGTCTCTTCGGACCGTCGGACGTCAGGTACCCCAGCGTTTCTCAGTCTGTGTTGACTCGTTGTTTCGTGTCGTGTCGGTCTCTTTGACTGTTGGTATACTCCGTGTAATGGTTAGATCTATAGGAATGGTAAGATAAACGTTATTCCTAAACTTTAAAGTCAAAGGTTTCTGCATAAGAACAGGAAGGATATATGTGTTTTACTGACCAGGGGGATGACATCCGACTTTTTTGATCAAGTTAAATTTGCTCTGGTATCTCAAACAAAGATCCTGACCCATCTGTTGACAGTCGTAATTGAGAAGTGTCTTTCTGAATTTCAGTTTTGTGTCAATAGGTCTATAAAGATTTATAGGAAGAGATTCAAACCTTAACTGTACATGTGTAACAATATAAATTCTATCTAATGGTGTGAATGGACCACCGAGTCTACCATTTCGCGGACAGATGTTACGCCCTCTGGGCCCAAGCTAGGGACCCAACTCTTCTAGGGGACCTCTTCCCTTACCGTTAGGTGAGGTCATGATAACGGACCTCTTACGGTGCCTGTCTCCTCGGACCATCCGATGTCAGGTACCCCAGCGTTTCTCAACCTATGCTGACTCACTGAAGTGAAAGTGAAAGTGACGTGATCATATGCATTTTATCTATCGATCACCCTTCGACGATATGTCGTGTCCGGCGAGTTGAACCACGAGACACAACTGGATCTCCCCACCCTATGCCCCCTTTCACTCTCCCTCCGAGTTCTCCCTCCCCGATATACATAAGTCAAGTCAAGTCAGCGAGTCAGCACAGGCTGTGACGCTAGGCTACTGAGTGTCGTACGGTCCGGAGGGACAGGTAGTGGTTGAGGGCCTCAAGTGAGTCTGAGTGTAGGTAGCTCAGGCACTACGGTAGGTCGGTAGAGTAGGAGACAGCAGCGGAGGAGGAGGACGGGGGTAAGGGAGGGTCGTAGTTTCAGAAAAGGTTACTCAGTTGAGAAACGTACTCCACCGGTTTTATAACCTCAAAGTCGAAATCGTAGTAAGGAAGGTTTCTTTAGGGTTCCGACTAGAGGAAGTCTTATCTGACCAACCTAGAGGAACGTCAGGTTCCCTGAGAAGTTCTCAGAAGAGGTTGTGGTGTCAAGTTTTCGTAGTTAAGAAACCACGAGTCGAGAGAAGTATCAGGTTGAGAGTGTAGGTATGTACTGGTGTCCTTTTTTGTCGGAACTGATCGGTCTGGAATCAGACGTTTCATTACAGAGACGAAAACTTATACGATAGATCCAACCAGTATTGAAAAGAAGGTTCCTCATTCGTAGAAAATTAAAGTACCGACGTTAGTGGTAGCCGTCACTAAAACCTCGGGGTTTTTTGTTTCAGACTGTGACAAAGGTGACAAAGGGGTAGATAAAGGTTACTTCACTACCCTGACCTACGGTACTAGAAGTAAAAGACTTACAACTCGAAATTCGGTTGAAAAAGTGAGAGGAGAAAGTGAAAGTAGTTCTCCGAAAAATCAAGGAGAAGGGAAAGACGGTATTCCCACCACAGTAGACGTATCGACTCCAATAACTATAAAGAGGGTCGTTAGAACTAAGGTCGAACACAAAGAAGGTCAGGTCACAAAGAGTACTACACGAGTCTTATATTCAACTTATTCGTCCCACTGTTATATGTCGGAACTGCATGAGGAAAAGGATAAACTTTGGTCAGACATCAAGGTACAGGTCAAGATTGACAACGAAGGACTGGACGTATGTCTAAAGAGTTCTCCGTCCAGTCCACCAGACGATAAGGGTAGAGAAAGTCTGTATATCGACTAAGTACAATATGAACATTTCGTTGATATACGGTTAAATTCTTTTAAAAATTTAATTTTTATTTATTTTCATTTTATTGGTCTCTCCACCCTACCCCACCCTTCCACCATGGTTTCCCTCCCTTATGTACATATACATCTCCCAAAGGGTCCACCGTGATCGCCATTTCTTGGGTGAACGGTTACGTCCTCTGTACTCTGAGTCTAAGTTGGGGACCTAGTTCTTCTAGGGGACCTCTTCCCGTACCGGTGGGTGAGGTTATAAGAACGGACCTTATCTCCTCGGACCGCCCGACGGTAGGTACCCCAGTGTTTCTCAGTCTGTCCTAACTACTCTAATTCGTCATCTGGTCGTCGTATTGACTAAGTGAAACGACTTGTCGTCTTTGATTGTGTTGAGGCGTTTCGTTAATATGAGGTTTTTTTTATTTATTTTATCTATTGGTTGTTGTTTAATTATTTGTTTATTTTATTTTTATTTATGGGGAGAGATTGATATAAAATATGTTCCTTGGTTTTTTTACATAGATCAATTTGTTACCCAGGGACATTGAAGTCAGGAGTAGATGATGGGAGAGAAGAAAAGAATTTCCTCGGTTCGACTCATAGGTCTTGTGTACATCAACAGGACAAGGAAGATAGATTATTGTTCACTGTTGTGGGGATCCGAGTGTTACGATCGAGACGTCCTCCCCGTCCGACCCACCGAATGAGTCCCTCTAACCATCAGACAGAACGGGAGGACCCACCCTGATGTTTGATCCGGTACAGGGTCCACTGTCGGTTAAAGGTTTACTCCGGTTCTTATAAATCTTCACTAATGTCGGGACTGTACCCTGAACAGAGGTCCTCTATGGTGCCACGGAAAAATTAAAGGACTGTAAAAGACTATACCCCTTTCTTAGGCCGACTACTCAGTGACTATAATTACCCCAAGACTTAGGACAAACGGCGTCGTCGACGGAGAGGTAATCAGTAAGTGCTTTTTTCTTAAATAGTCCGTTTGAGCCCCTTTTCCGTCACGACTGTCGGTAAGTCAACGGTAAAAGTAATAGTCTGGAACCGACGACGAAGTACCCTTGACCTTGACAAACAAAGATGTAGAACACACAGACAAAGCCTTCGACTTTTATTAACGTAATCTATGATGGAACTACCTCGAAATAAACAGACTACCTGTCTTTTGTGAAGGCCTCGAACTTACAACACTTAGACGAATTAGTATTCTCCCGTTTCTCAATGTATTATAAAATCATAAAAACAAAAAGATCAAGAACCAAAAACGAATATAAACTTAGGGGACTAAACTTTTCCACCCTTTTTTTTATTTTCCTTGGTAAAAACAAATCACATCGTTTAACGGAATGTGTTACAGGTGTGGTTTAGGGTCTAAACTTTAAATTCTTAATCTTATCAATATAGGAACGATGGACGTTCGGAGAGGTCGACAGTTGTAGGGACCACGTAAAAATTCTTGACCGAGGGTTCGTTACTGACACTAGATCGACTTATTTAGACAAGTAGGATAGACTTTCTATGTTCATAACTGAGACGTCCATATACCACCTTTGAAGAGTTAAATGTGAAGGTACCCGAAGGACAACCGAGTATACCATTTCTTAGACGGACGTTGCACCCTCTAGGTCTAAACTAGGACCCAGACCTTCTAGGGGCCCTCTTCCTTAACCGTCAGGAGAGGTCATGAGAACGGACCTCTAAGAGTACCTGTCTCGTTGGACCACCTGATGTCAGGTACCACAGTGTTTCTCAGTCTGTGTTGACCTACTAATGTGTATGTGTATGACACGAAAAATGTGTATCTCTCCACACCAAGATCTCTAAAGGGAAATACTCCTTTGTCCTTCAAAAATAAGTCTCTCGTTGTAGAGAACTCAAGGAATAGAACTTAGTACTCGGGTATGGTCTCAGAGACGATCGACAAGAGTCAGACGTATTATCTTAGTGGATCTCTCACAATTACTGGGTATAAAAGTTCTGTGTGGGACTTCTAGGATCAATGGTCAAAACTACACACGCCATAAAGGGTGAGACTGTTCGGTATGAGACTGTGGTCGAGCCACAGGATGTTGAGTTGAAATGGGACTGTGATAGATGTGTCTCTATCGTAGTCTAAAGTGTCCAATTCCCAAGTCAGGATGTTCTAACGTGTGTCGGGGGTGGGTGTGACGTTGGAGTCGACGGTCCACGTTCGGATCTAATAGTGAACACGAAGACTGAGTGACGGACATCTGGCCCCTCAAGTTTCTGGGGGAGGTACACAAACTAATTAAATGAGTTCACTGAGTGTCTTGAGTCTCTCTGTAAAATGAATGATACAATGGTCAAATAATATCGTCCTATACTGGATCCTTATCAGTCTACCTTCTGTATGTACCATGTTCCATACCCTTTTTCTGTGCCCCAGAGGTATTAGAAAGACCCGTGTGGTAAGAGGGGAGTAGAGGAGAACAGGTTGGTGAACTTCGAGAAACTTGGAGTAGGAAAACCCAAAAATTACCTCTAAAGTAATATATCCATACTAATTAATCATTGACCGGTAACTACTGGTTAAGTTGGAAGTCTGGTAGAGAGAAAGAGTCTCCAGTCCCTCAACTCTGACTTTCAGGTTTGTAATATAAATACTAACCAAGAGGACCGTTGGTCAGGAGTTGGAATTCATGAAAGGTTTTCAGTGAGTAATAGGATTTTGGTCAGCATCATCTTTCACCGAACAATACTTATTACTGTGGTTAAAGTAGACTTCGCTAAAACTCTTAACTCTTGATCTCTGGTGTACGATTCGTTTTCTACGAGGGTAACGAGAATAGTGATCCCTTTAAGGTTCCCAACCCCCTCTAAAGAATATTTAGTGTTATATAGTGTATGGGGTCACCAAGGACCTATTTCGGGTCCTTAGAGATCAATTATTCCCATAACCACCAACGTTACTTCCGTTAGGTATCTCGTTTGTGACTTTTCGTGACCAGTCAGGGTCAGGAAACTGTTTTATTCTACTGGGTGAAGAATCAGTTGAGAAACAGTCGTCGTGATTCTGTTGACGTGGGAGTCTAACACGTTCCTCACTTACGGGGTGGGAGTCCAGTGGATTTCTCGATGAAATAATTGGTCCCCAAAGGATCAAAGATTTGTTAGCATAACCTTATTCGTTACGGAAGAACGCAACTAAAGTTCTTGTTTCCCATTAAAAAAAAAAGTCAAAGAAGATTAAGGATGGTGTCAGGAGATTCTGGTCAGTATTTCGTCTTTTAAAGTGAAAAAAGTTCAATGAACGTTTTTTCTGTTCGGAACCTTCGTAGGAGAACCTAGGACGAATACTTCCCTTCCCTTGTACACGTAGATTTACAGCGAGTCTCTTGCATCACAACATAGGTGGTACCTACGACGGTGGTAGTCGTACTTCTCAGTGTAGAATCTACCCTCTTCTGACACATAGGAAAGGGTGACGAAGGGTATCGTTACTCCAGGAAGGGAAGGGGTCACTGAGTCCTGACGTCCCAGAGAACGTCACGTTCCGACCTCTCTCCGCTTTGTCTTATTCTCACTTCTCTGTACAATCTCGGGGAGTGTTGGTATTGGGGTCGTCTTCGTTAAGGGTTCGACAGGGAGTAGTGGACGAGAAGTAGTAAAGGATTCCTAGGGTACTGGTAAGTACGGTCCTCCGAGTATATTTCCGTAAGAAAAGTTTATATTCGGAAAGTTTACTCAATTCTAAAGGTGTAATATCCATTTTCTTTGAGTCAGTTTCACCGTTTCCAAATTTTATTTCCATCTACCCTCACTTTACACGTCCCGACACTTACTACAGTAGTCAATTGACGGTAGGGACAAAGACAGTGGGGTAGTATATGAAGACGAGACTCAGAGGGGTAGTCAATCATGGTGAGGTGTCCGTCTGAAAGAGGTGAGTTTCCTGTTATACCGACGACCATCGGTGTTTTGGCGTACTAAGTCCGAGGACTACGATTTCTTTCTCTCGGTTAGTATAATTCAAAGTCACTCTCGAGATTAACCGTGACGAGCCCGGGATGTGGACGGGGACTTAGGTGGAGTCACAGTCTCAGTACTCGAGGGACTGATAGGTGGCACTTAGTACTGGGTGGGAACTGTCTAACACCCCCACTCAACTTCCTCTCGCGCACTCTACCATTCCTTATCTTTCTCATCCCCCCACCACGTGCGTTTCTTGTTTTGGTATATACCTGAACTGGAAAGGGAGAAGACGGAAAAGATGGGACGGTGAATGAAGAGGAAGTGACTGTGAGTCGAGTTTACGCTGGAGGAGACTCTTTGGAAAGTCTTAAGGGAGAACACCTTGTCGACCAGAAGTTTTCGTCATAAAGGTGCAGACTGAGGAGAGACCGTCCAGAGATATTCCCGTTCTTTGTTCGGTTTTTGTAGTTTAAGTAGAAACATGGACCTCGTAAATCGTAGAACCCTATGGGACAGAACTAAAAGAGGATTTCGGTTGTACTTTTCATTCGTGGCAACTTATTCTTCGTCGTTGTCGACTCCAAACGGAGAATCGGTCTCGTTTCGGTCAAATCCGCCTGGTAGGTTTATCGGGAGACACCTTGGGAGGGGTTTCTCCTAACAGAGGTCCAGAAGAAAAAACGGTAAACTTTAAATAAAGATTAAAGAATTTAGTCGAAATAACTCCCATATTAAATATGTGGGTTTTACATAAGTATAAGTCACATGTTAAGTTACTAAAAATCTTTTTGGTTGACGAAACACGTTGGTGGTACAATTGATTAAAATCTCAAAAAGGTATTGGGGGTTTTCAGGAGAATACGGACAAACACCTGTACGGAGGAAGTGTCGTGTCAGGGGTTTCAGGTGATTAGATGAGAGACAGACATATCTAAACAGAGAAGATCTACAAAGTACATTTATCTTAGTATGCTACCAGTAAAGTCCCTGAAGGGACCGACAGGTTACCAATTCAGAGGTATGAATGTTCCGTCTACAGTACCCAAGTTAGGGACCAGTCCCTTGATTCAAGGATGTATAACTCCCACCGGTTTTTATATATTTATAAAAGATTTTTACTTTTAAAATTTATGTACTAGACCGAAGAGAGTAAATCGTACTACAACCTACTCGGAACAACATCGTATATGATTATAAAATAAGGGAAATTAACGACTTATCATAAAATAACGTACCTACGTAGTATGAAGTGAATAGGACGAGATCCAGAGGAATTGGGAGTAAGAACACTCTGTCTCTCTCTCGTAGGTGTCTCTTTCCTTTTCTCTCGACTTCATCGGTGTCAGGACTACCGGGGTCCAAGGTTGAGGAAACAAACACTACCAGTTGTAAGAAGAGGGTCATTGGTACCGGGTCCTTGTATGAGGACGAGAACTGATGTCGGGTAGGGTCGTCTCTCTACCCCTGTTCTCTCCTCTACTTCTGTCGTCATTATCTCCTTGGAGGTCGGAAGATATACCACTTATAAAACTTACGTCTTAAGTTACGATGACGTTTTTTTCCGATTACGAATATCTTTTTCCTAAACCATACTCGAGTACCCAAAACGTATACATTGATCTCCTTTGTATGACTTAAGTTAAATTTATCCTCAACGAGAACTCGTCCATTAATATCAGACATATAAATATAAAAGTTTTTTTAACGTTCTCAGAATCCTCGTAGAAACCCCATTTTTAATATCTTTTCTTCGTTAAAAGAAAAAATTCCATTTCCTAATAATATAGTTAGAGAATGTTCTATTTTTATGGATGAAAAGTCATGATCAAAAAGTTCTCACAAGAAAGGACTGTGTGAACGTGTATGTGTGTGTGTGTGTGTCTCTATGTGTGTGATGTGTGTGTGTGTGTATGGTGTGTGTGTGTGGGGGGTGTGTATGTATGTATGTAGTTATGTATGTGTGATGTGTGTGTGTGTGTGTGTGTGTGGTGTACGGTGTGTGTGTGAGGTGTATGGTGTGTGTGTGTGGGGTGTGTGTACATATGTGTGATGTGTGATGTATGTGTGTGTGTCTGCAAAAAGAGATAAATTTGCACTATTGTAGGAACTGAAAAGAAAGAAGTGGTTAATCACAGAAATGCGACTCGGGAAGATTAATTTATTTGGTAATCGAGTCTCCAGTGTAACACCCCTATCGCCCGACCCCCTCTTTCATAATCTTTTAATGGAGTGTGTAATAGCCTCTAAAATAAAGTGTCGTGCGTGTGTTTCCTCGAGACGTAGGTCCCGTGTTCTCTAATGAGTACTTTCCTTAAACGTGACTTTCTATTACTCCCTCGAAAGTCGTTCGGTAGTTAGACGACCGACAAGGACCTCCGGGGACCTGTCAGTCTTACGTCCGGTTCGACTTACCTTCGTTCCACTGTAAATCTCCTGTACCAAGTAACTTTTCTCGTTTATGCACGTTGAGATCCTTATAACAGAACCCCCTTTTATCTGGAACGATGGTACTTGTGGTAACAACATCGACCACTTAGGAAGGGTCGAAAGCTTCGGGAAACCGTTGGACCCCTGTAACGTCTTTTGAGTTCTCTGATGACAACAACCAAAAAAAAAAAAAGACACGATTGATGAAATAAAGTGACTATCAACGAAAGGTTACAAGACAAACACAGGCGACATGTCGTTTCACTTCGTCGAGATACACATGTATTGTAATCGTAATCAACGAGACAGTACAGGTCGAGAAACACTGGGGTACCTGACATCTGGTGGTCCGAGGAGACAGGTACCTTAAGATGTCCGTTCTTATGACCTCACCCAACGGTAAAGGAAAAGGGATACATATGTGTATAGGGGAGAAAAACCTAAAGGAAGGGAAAGTCCAGTGGTGTCTCGTGATTCATCTCAAGGGACCCGATATGTTATTCAAGAGTAATCAATGAATAAAATACGTATTACATATATACAGTTAGGGTTAACGAGTCAAGGAGTGTGAGGGTGAATGGGGGAACCATACGTATACAGACATAGAGATAAAGACAAAGTGTTTATTCAAGTAGAGATGGTAAAAAGACCTAAGGTGTATCTCGTAAGGTGTCTGTCGTAATAACGACAGATGTTCTCTGGGTGAAGTCTGGATCCCTATGTATGTCTGACTTTCACTCCTCTACCTTTTTCAATGAGGTACGTTGTCTTTCGACCTCATCGTTAGCCTCTTTCGTTATGAGTATAGTCTACTTTTTCTTTCTCTTATTGACGACTACGAATGGTCTTGACGTCTGGGTCATCCCTCGTTCCGTCTCACGTTATCTGTCCGAGAGTTACTTTAAAACGTCCTTCTCGAAGTCTCTATGAAGGAACAGAATAGGTAAAGTGTGAGACGACAAAAAAACAGGACGTATCCAAAGTCATCCTTTCTTGACACCCATAAGAGACTTGACTTATTCAATCAAAATCTCTCCTTTCCATTGAATGACCTTTTACTTACCCATTATAGTGACAAAGTGCTTTCTTAGTTCAAAGTTTTACGGTGGACCCTTTGTCCAGGATGTCTCTTGAGTCCATACATGTACTCTACTAAGTGGAACTGAACCTGATGAAGAGTTTCGGGGTACAGAGAGATCCAGGGGTATAGAAATTGGGGTAAAGTAGAAATAGGGAGGTAATGTGTTTTATGTGTGAGTGACGTCTTTAAAGAACCTTCTTTTATAGTTCTCTTCGGATTTAAAGACACTACGATGGGTAGTCACGACTTGTAGTAATTGTACAATAGATTATAAGATCCGAATAGAGTCCTTTACGTTTACACATGTATATTCGTACGTTTACATGATGTAGGAGAAGCACACATATGTACATGTATACATGTATAAGAAAAGTGTTTTCCATAGTAGGACTAGTATAAAATATTGAATGATAACAAGTTAGTTATTATTTTGGACATATATAAAGTGTAATAATTTATATGTAAGGTTTCTCGATACAACACAAAACATCATACCTACAGGGTATTAAAGAAATTTGGGTCATAATCTTTGTTTCAGTCTTCGTACTGACTCTATTAATACTAAGAGTTGAAGGGACCTAGAAGATGAGTTTTATTGTTGAACTGTGAATAAACACGTGTGAGTCCTTACGTATAACATAGTATTGTGGTCTCTTTCGACGTCTCGTGGACCCTTCACCGTCTTTAGGACCTTCCTAATTTTTCATGTGACTTATGATCTTCATAAAAAGTTTTGAATGACCTCGTACCTAAGTAACATTCGGTGAAATCGACAGAACCATACGACATTGTAGGTGGTGTCGACAAAACGTGTACCATCACCCTTTTTTTTTCAAACAACTAACGTTTTCTTATTTCCTATCCTCTTGTATGTACTAGGAACGGTACTCGACCTCTTGAGGTTTGAATTCATTAGCGAAATTCAGGAACATATTGACCCCAATTTCATATTTAGAAACCTTATTTCCGTTTTCCCCCACTATCCTCTAGGGTCTTTTAAGGTCCTCTAAGGTTTTCTTTAGTTGAGAAGAGAGTTTCTTTCGTTGAGAATATGGTCATGACCTTTTTTTTTTTTTTTCAACCTCTTTTTTACTCTCGACCCAAGTATACACATTACGGATTCACTCACGATTCAACACAGGCTGAGAAACGTTGGGGTACCTGACGTCGGGTGACCCGAGGAGACAGGTACCCTAAAGGGTCCAATCTTATGACCTCACCCAACGGTAAAGGAGGAGGTCCCGTAGAAGAGTTGGGTCCCTGACTTAGGTGTAGAGGGACCACCCCGTCCGTATAGCAAATGGTGACTCGGTGGATACACACACGACGTTAATTCTTATGGTGTTCCAGACTCATGAATTTATAGTAGTTCGTCGTTTAAAAGTTCACAATTAACTCTAATCGAAGTCAAAGACATGGTTTTTGTCAATAGACCGGTCACATATTTACCGAAGATCGTAACCCCCTCCCCTCTTTATATACCTTAACCGTCCGTTTCTGACGTTAAAGGTAAAATATCTCTTTTTATTCATCCATACAGATACCGAGACCTCTTACAGACTACTTGTATCGACAGTCACTTTAACTGGCTTTTGAGAAGGTTCAGGGTTACGATCTACCTTTCTTGGATTGGAAACTTGACGTACCATTTGGTACTTCGATTTAGTTCGTAAAAGTGGAAAGAAGGGACAATGTCGAAAAAAGGGAATTGTAGATTTCAGATTATCCTTAGAGTGAAAAGTTCGGTAGTCATCGTACTGAGATCGACTAAATCACAGTAGTACGTAATATTTTACGGATAGTTGGAAGGTAAAACATTTTATTGAAGATATACAGGAAAGTCATTTAACTTTACAAGAATCTACGGGTGTGTGATGTCTGTCTGAAGTCAATAAAAAGTGGTGTTTGTGGTTGCCGTTTTTGGGGTTTCGGTTAGTAACGTAGGATGTCGTTTTCCAGATTTTACGACGACTTCAATGGTTAGACTAAGGTCATGTGAGTACGGAAGACGAAACATTTTTCGTCGACGAGAATGCAGTTCAAGTAGACAAATTTTATAAATGACATGTATTAGGAGTGAATCGACCGTCCAGAAACGGTATCTTTGCTAGAATCGTTGGCTCTACGCGTAGTCGTCCTTCTCTTCGTTTATAAACTTTCTTGTCTTCGTGGAGACGTTTTGTGGGGATCAGAACTCTTCTTGCTAAAGATACCACTTTGTGACCCCTTTATTCATGACCAAAGTGTTTGTCCTTGGGTAACCCTAGTCTACGAGACGGTTGAAAAACGGTAGTAGGAACCAAAAGTCGTTTCTTTCGGTCTTATTTCTAGGAATTGACCTAGACATTAATGTGTGGTCGACCTTAACGTCAATAACTTCGAACATTCAGAAAGACGAATCGGAACGGTCAAAGTCCGTATCATTGGTCGTTGTTTGGTTGAGTCAGGGTGGGTCAAAGACTCTGTTGGGTAAGTGAAGAATATGTTAACAGGCAACTCGTGGTTGGTTACAGACTGTAAATCGACACCCGACTCTTACGTCATTTCTTATTCTACCCTAGAGTTAAAAGTACTTTGAAGGTACGGTCTTTTACTTATACCATTCAGTTAGGTAAGTAGGTAGGTAGTAGGAAAGCATGTATGTAGTCTACACTTATTTTTTTCTTTGTTAGAGTCTATGATTTATTACGATACCTCTTTAGTTCGATTTATTACACTTTCCTCTCATCCACCCTCATTAAACCCATTGAACTAATCACTTCCAGATAAGTACATACTATATTTATCTCTCCTCTCGGCTATGTTTTCCCTTTTCCATGTTTTTACCTGTCTTCTGTATTTGTACATCAAGTCTTTTTTTTTTTTTTTGGTGTTTACTTGTACATTCACTCGTTTCTACAGATTAAAACGAATGTCATTTTATTTACGTGTTGTGTTTTCTCTTTACGAACTCTTTGTGGAACGACTATTCCATACTCCACTGTCCGTCATAACAGTACAACAATTAGTGAAATATTTTACCATGATTGGATTCGATCCGCCAATCGTCATAAAATGTTTTCGTGTACGTAAATAGGATACTGAATCGACAGGTTTACGATACTTAGATGGACTCCTGGATGGCGGTGTTTTCTTTTGATGTTTGTGCTCCAATAAGTAACTCCATAGTACATGTCAATGTTTTTTAACTTTTGTTAGGTTTTTAGGTCATTGACTCCTGGACAACTTAGTTTTTACCATGTAGGTGTGTTACCTCATGGAACGTCGTCATTTTTCCTTTTTTTTTTTTTTTTTCTTCTCGAAATGTATCCCATGTATCAGAAGACATGTGTACCTGTAGTGGTCTACCAGTTATGACTTTAGTCTGACTAATATAAGAAACGTCGGTTTCCACCTCTTCGAGATATGTCAATCGTTTTTGTTCTGACCCTCGACTGACACCGAGTCTAGTACTTGAGGAATAGTGTTTAAGTCTGAATTTAACTTCTTTCATCCCTTTTGGTGATCTGGTAAGTCCATACTGGATTTAGTTTAGGATTGCTAATATGTCACCTTCACTCTTTATCTAAATTCCCTGATCTAGACTATCTGTCTCATGGACTACTTGACACCTACCTCCGAACACTGTAACATGTCCTCTGTCCCTAGTTTTGGTAGGGGTACCTTTTCTTTACGTTTTTTCGTTTTGCGGACAGACTCCTCCGGAATGTTTATCGACACTTCACTTCTTTTCGGTTTTCGTTTCCTCTTTTCCTTTTTATATGGGTAAACTTACGTCTCAAGGTTTCTTCTCTCGTTCCTCTCTATTCTTTCGGAAGGAGTCATTAGTCACGTTTCTTTATCTCCTTTTGTTATCTTACCATTTCTGATCTGTAGAGAAGTTTTTTGATCTCTATGGTTGTCTTATAAAGTACGTTTCTACCCGTGTTATTTCCTGTCTTTACCATACCTGGATTGTCTTCGTCTTCTATAATTCTTCTCCACCGTTTTTATGTGTCTTCTTGACATGTTTTTTCTAGAAGTACTGGTTGTATTAGTACTACCACACTAGTGAGTGGATCTGGGTCTGTAGGACCTTACACTTCAGTTCACCCGGAATCCTTCGTAGTGATATTTGTTTCGATCACCTCCACTACCTTAAGGTCAACTCGATAAAGTTTAGGCTTTTCTACTACGTTACTTTCACGACATGAGTTATATAGTCGTTTAAACCCTTTGAGTCGTCACCGGTGTTCTGACCTTTTCCAGTCGAAAGTAAGGTTAGGGTTTCTTTCCGTTACGGTTTCTTACGAGTTTGATGGTGGGTTAACGTGAGTAGACTGTGTAATCGTTTCATTACGAGTTTTAAGAGTTTCGGTCCGAAGTCGTTATGTACTTGGCACTTGAAGATCTACAAGTTCGACCAAAATTTTTTTCGTCTCCTTGGTCTCTAGTTTAACGGTGGTAGGCGACCTAGTAGTTTTTTCGTTCTCTCAAGGTCTTTTTGTAGATAAAGACGAAATAACTGATACAGTTTCGGAAACTGACACACTTAGTGTTATTTGACACCTTTTAAGACTTTCTCTACCCTTATGGTCTGGTGGACTTGACGGAGAACTCCTTGGACATACGTCCAGTCATTCGTTGTCAATCTTGACCTGTACCTTGTTCTCTGACCTAGGTTTATCCCTTTTCTCATACAACACACACATATAACAGGAATAAATGGAACATACGTCTCATGTAGTACTCTTTGTGACCCGATCTCCTTCGTGTTCGACCTTAGTTCTAACGGTCCTCTTTATAGNGACTTTCTCTACCCTTATGGTCTGGTGGACTGGACGGAGAACTCCTTGGACATACGTCCAGTCCTTCGTTGTCAATCTTGACCTGTACCTTGTTCTCTGACCTAGGTTTATCCTTTTCTCATACAACACACACATATAACAGGAATAAATGGAACATACGTCTCATGTAGTACTCTTTGTGACCCGATCTCCTTCGTGTTCGACCTTAGTTCTAACGGTCCTCTTTATAGTTGTTGGAGTCTATACATCTACTGTGGTGAGAATACCGTCTTTGACTTCTTCTTGATTTCTCGGAGAACTACTTTCACTTTCTCCTCTCGTTTTTCAACCGAATTTCGAGTTGTAAGTCTTTTGATTCTAATACCGTAGGTCAGGGTAGTGAAGTACCCTTTATCTACTCGTTTGTCACCTTTGTCACCGACTGAATTAAAAAAGCCCGAAGTTTTAGTTACCACTGACATCGGTACTCTATTTTTCTACGAATGAGGAACCTTCTTTTCGATACTAGTCAGATCTCTCGTATAAGTTTTCGTCTCTGTAATGAAAGGTTGTTTCCAGACAGATCAGTTCCGATACCAAAAAGGTCATCAGTACATACCTACACTCCCAACCTGATATTTCTTTCGACTCACGTCTTCTTAACTAAGAAAACTTGACACCACAACCTCTTCTGTGAGCTCTCAGGGAACCTGACGTTCCTCTAGGTTGGTCAGGTAGGATTTCCTCTAGTCAAGACTCACAAGTAACCTTCCTGACTAGGACTTCGACTTTGAGGTTATGAAACCGGTGGACTACGCTTCTCGACTGAGTAAACTTTTCTGGGACTACGATCGCTTTCCAACTTCCGTCCCCCTCTCCCCCTACTGTCTCCTACTCTACCAACTTACCGTAGTGGCTGAGTTACCTGTACTCAAACTCATTTGAGGTCTTCAACCACTACCTGTCCCTCCAGACCGCAAGGTGTCAGGTACTCCAGCGTTTCAGTTTGTGCTGACTCACTGACTTGACTTGACTTACTTTACCTAAGGTTATATATAACTTTCCAACTTTTTCCTTCTATGTTTTATTACGTATACGATAAAAACACAAAAAAAAAACATTGTCAAAATAACTCTATGTCCACTATGTTTCTTTACTTGTATAAATTGTATATGTTAAGCTTCTCAGACTTGAATACGTTTGTGGGAATTATTGTACCGGTGTTAGTTTCAGTAACTACATGGGTTGTTGGGGGTTCCAAAGATGCACAGGTAAACGAAAACAAAGTAAAACGAAACCATTCTTGTCAATGGAGGACCATTGACTTCGGTTGTCCAAAGGGACCACCGAGTCTACCATTTCGTAGACGGACGTTACACCCTTTGGACCCAAACTAAGGACCCAGCCGTTCTAGGGGACCTCTTCCCTTTACCGCTAGGTGAGGTCGTGAGAACGGACCTTTTAGTGTATCTGTCTTCTCGGACTATCCGATGTCAGGTACCCCAGTGTTTCTCAGCCTGTGCTGACTCGCTGAAGTGAAAGTGAAAGTTCTTGTCAATTGCACTCTAAGTGGCAGAATTTAAAACGTTACGTGTTATGCATAACACGTAAGTACGTGTCAAATCGGTAATACAAATGTTGAGGAAAGGTCTGAAATAAGTAGAATTTTTGACTTTAAAACGTGGGTAACTTACTGTTGAGAGACAAAGGGGTAGAGGTGAGGGTCTAGGATCGTTGGTGATAACATAAAGACAAAACAGTGAACCGGAAACCCTAGAATCAAGGGGCTAGTCCCTAGTTTGGGTCCTGGAGTTGTCACTTTCGTGTCTCAGGATTAGTGACCTGATGGTCCTTTAACGACTCAAACTGCTAAAATACAGGGAGTATAATCACCTTAACACGTCGTAAACGACAAAATACTGACCGAATAATGTGAAAGGTACTACAGGACCTCCAAGTGGACATAACACATTTGTCCCCCTCAAGAAGAAAAGATTCTGACTTATTATCAGAATAGATAGATATGGCATAAAAAACCATGCGTAAGTAGACAACTCCCTGTGAAACTAACAAAAGTGTAATGAAAATATACAATTTTTTGTTTTTGTAACTATTTTGTTTACTTGTACCAAGGGATACCCTCATTCACTTTAGTTTCACCCTCACGACACGACACACGATTAAGCGAAATCTAGAGAGACTGAGACCCGTAGAGATACCTGACATCGGGCGGTCTAAGGAGTCAGGTACCCTAAGAGGTCCGTTCTTATAACCTCACCAAACGGTACGAGAGGAGGTCGCCTAGAAGGGTTAGCCCTGCTCTCCAGTTTAGGATCAGAGGATATAGATTGGAAACAACCGTCCACCCAAGAACTGGTGATCGTGGAGGTCCTTCGGGACACCCTCACTCACCCTAGTCTCACTCTCCCGATCCCGACTTTATAAAATTTGCCTACTTGGACTGTATCCTCGTATACGAAAAGTGATTCATCTTCTGTACTCACATGACCCTAGTCTAACCGTTGAAGACGTCGTAAAATTTGGAAAACGATATCCTACGTTGTTGACCGAAACCCCAAAGATGGTAACCGTAAACACCTATATGGAAAAATTTAAGACAAACTTAGTGACTTCACGAAATGTATAAGTTTTTTATTTTAATTTAGTTCTTCCTACTTCTTTAAGGGTTTTATGGTCGTCCGACTTATCCGGTGGACAAAACGGTGGTCACTGGATACGTTAATTGACGTCCCAACTCCCGAAGTGGTCGAAGGACTCCACGTAGGATTCCCACACTTATCTTTGATACACGAACTCCTTCCTTTTGACTCTAAAATTTAATCCAATTCGGTAAACGTAAGTGGAAGTATGTTTGGTTATCGGTCAATGTGATGTCAATCGACAAGTTAATTCAATGGAGTGTTCCGTATTTCTCTATAATTGGTATTTAAAAAGTAAGACCGTAAATTATAAAAAAAGGGTTTAGTGTCTGGTTCAAGTTATTGAATAAAAAGTCAAAGATTCTAAAGTCCTTTGTTCCGGTTGAAAGAAGGGTAAAGGTAGTAGACTGAGTCTGCGGTTCGGGGACTCCTTCGTTGTCGCTTGTATGACCACAGTCGTTAATGTCCGACTGAGTACGCTCTTGCACGCGTTAATTGGATAACTTGTAGAGAGCCCGTCCGCAAAGTAGGAGGCATCCTAGTCGACAAGACGTAAGTGGGTCCCACCCGCGGGTCGGTTGGACGGCACACAAGGGTGCGTAAAGGCGAGACTACCGACCGGTCTTTGTTAAGTATTGGGGTGGCGTTCGTCGTAGTCGTCGTCTCGAGTTTGAGGTTTGTAAGGTAGATTCGACTTGTCTAGTAAAGGTCCAATGAGACGACGGTGCCACAAGTACGGTACCTCCCGGGACGCCCCGAGGACCTGTGTTACGGAAACACAGGACGTAAAGAAACTAGTATCCTTTATCGGAAGTAAGTCGGAGATCCTGGAAGGGACTCAAGGTTACCCGTCTAAGTTCGTCGACAATTAATCTCTTCCCTCCCGCACACTCTGGTCCCTCTTTGTCAGTTCTCGTCGGAACCCCGTTCCAGGGTAAAGGGTGTAGTTACCTATCTGTGTTGTTATAGAAACTCAATGAGACGTCTATGACTTTGGGGGAGGTCCGCCCTCTTCTAATTCCTACCGTACGACGGCCGTTCGGACATCTGGGGTCTGGTCAACCTGGACTTCCAACTGTAGTACCTGAGGATGAACACACGAACCAACGAGTCAACACAGACTAAGAAACGCCAGGGTATCTGACATCGGGTGATCCGAGGAGATGGGTACCTTAAAAGGTCCGTTCTTATGACTTCACCTCACAGTAAAGGATGAGGTCTCCTAAAAGGGCTAGGTCTCTAACTTGGACACAGAGAACCAAGAGGACGTGACCGTCCACTTATAAAATGGTGAGTCGGTGGACCCTTCGGTATATCTAATTGGTAAACGGAACGACTTATCCCTATATTTTTAGTGAACTAGAGAGATTTAAAGGTATAGAAGTAAACATTTTGTAGTTCGATTGTCTGAAAACCATTCTTACATTACTCTATGTACTACATGGTCCCAATGTTTATTCGTAAGTCAGAGGTGGTAAGTCCAGGAGGGTCCACTGCGATAACCATTTCTTAGACGGACAGTTACGTCCTCTACGTTCTCTGTGCCTAAACTAGGGACTCAGTTCTTCTAGGGGACCTCATCCTTTACCGTTTGGTGAGGTCAAGGTACCTGTCCTCTCGGACCACCCCCCTCCCCCCAGTGTCTCTCAACTTTCGTTGACTTGTGTGTGTGTGTGGGTGTTCGTGTATCTGGGGTCTGACCAACCTTGTCCTGCTAACTTCTATGACAGAGGGTAAATGGAGTGGTAGTTGGTTAGTCTTCTTTCAGACACTGGACAATGTGGGAGAGATTTGGTCATGAGATTTTGAAGAGTGATAGGGGAGATGTGACCCTGTGTATCGAAACTTCTATAATCGAGTAGCACCGAGGGAAACGGACCGTTTGGTTATTTTGTTAAGAAAAGATAAAGTGGATACTCTACATTAAACTACAGTCTCATGTTTCCGGTCTAGACCGAAGTGAAGATACTCGAAGACCCAGGGGACTCACGAGGTGACCGTGATTCACGTCGAGTTCTTTCGATCAAACAGAGTAATCGTGATATAGGGGACAATACGGTAGTAGGGGAATTTATATACCCCGGTGGACATATCGTCAACTCGAAGGGACCACTGAGGTCGTCATTTCTTAGACGGACGTTACGTCCTATGGACCCAAACTAGCGACCCAACCCTTCTAGAGGACCTCTTCCCTTGTCGATGGACGAGGTCATAAGACCGGACCTCTTCAGTAACCCGTCTCCTCTGATCGTCCGATTTGGGACGGAGGGTCCCAAAGTTTCTGTCTTAAACAAAGAACAGGGCATATTATTGGAAGAGTGAGAACAGGAGGGACCTTGAAACCAGGTCTCTCTCGATCGTTTTGAGTACGGTAGAAGGTTGTTTCAAGAGAAGTGAGTCCGAGAAATGACGAAAAGAAACACACCTTCCTTACAAAGTTACAGTATCGGAGGAAGACCTTCACCGTAAAGTGAACGGGTGAAGAAATACTAGTCCGTTTTCATCTAGTCCTTCTCTTTAGTAAAATGACTATTCCCTTTGAGGTTTTATCTCAAAGAAACAATATATACATTTCGTAAATAGTGACACGGTCCGTGTCTTGCACGTAAGTCACTACGGTTATAATAATTATTACGAGATATAAAGAAATGTCCTTTGATAGTGGTTCGAAAAAGTCTCACCTGGTCTACTAGTTTTTGGTTATATAAGGATCCAAGTTACTTGAAAAAAACAATTATTCCCACTCGTCTTCCAGCTACAAACAGAATACTCATAACCTTTATTAATAACTAAACTTACATGTGTGTCAGAAAATAGAGATAAAAGTATAACAATCCTTGGAATAATGGGACTAAAGTACTACGATTAACTTCTCTTAATGTACGTTTTGAGAGGGACACCTTTTATAAACATTATGTATAATTAATCAAGTAAATTGTTTATAAATGGATAATGTACAGACCCTTATATACTTATCTTTTGTCAGACAAGGAGGACCTGTATCCTGTTTCTCGAATAAGAAATTGTATGTTTCTAGAAAATGTTCAGTCTTTCCCTTCTAGTTTTCGTTCTAAACTGATTCCTATACTTTTCTCTCAAGAGTTTGTGTACGGGTGTGTGTCTTTCTGTGTGTTCTCTAGATAGTTATAAAAAATTCACAACCTAGATGAGTATCACTTTACGCTTAATTTAAAGATTCTGTAGTATATAATTATCACCGAAGAGTCCACCACGATCACCATTTTTTAAACGGAAGACTGCGTTATCTACACTCTCTGGGTCCAAATTAGGGACCCAGTCCTTCTAGGGGATCTCCTCCCGTACCGTTGGGTG
Source organism: Capra ibex (assembly GCA_006410555.1). NCBI lineage: Eukaryota > Metazoa > Chordata > Mammalia > Artiodactyla > Bovidae > Capra > Capra ibex. Next base: position 21,316,866 of record SJYO01016970.1, on the reverse strand, counting down.
ACGTCATAAGAGAGGACCTCTTAGGGTACCCGTCTCCTCGGACCTTCCGATGACAGGTATTCCAGTGTATCTCAACCTGTCACTGAATCGCGTGCGTGTGTGTGTGTGTGTGTGTGTGTGTGCGTGTGTGATATAATTATTGTATAATATTACTCTAACAAAGACAGAGTCAAAATCGACTCCGTACTTTTGTCATCGACGTTCCTTCTGGTGTCACAATTTTAAAGAGTAATTCACTAGTTCTAGTCGGTTGAGAATTTGTACAATAGACATTATTCCTCTGCCTTACACCCTCCAATCTTATGACCTTTATCTCTTCCCTAAACCCTTCTTACAAAAACTTTCAAAGACCAAACAACTCGAGGTGAGGAGCCTTCTCGTCATCCCCGTAAGATCGGAGACTAGAACTTACACCTCTCTCAAAGCCACCCGAGGAGTCTCGACCCAGTGATCAAACAGCCTAAGTGACTCGACACGCTCAGCGACGACGTGACTCTTCCCCTCTATTTCGTCACTTTCTTCCGTGTCCTCCGTGAAGAAGTATCTTGGACGTCACAGGACACTTGTCTTAGTGACAAGTCGAGAAGTTAAGTTAAAATATACGACTAGTGAGTAAGTATTCCTAATTTGACCTCCCTGTATGGGTCATTTGACACTATTTCGGAGCGTCTACTCCCTGTCTGATTAAGGGGGGGATCTGGGAACATTTTTTTTTTTTTTTTGAGAACAATTTTTTTGTTCTCTCTCTCGAAATTCATGATCGAAATGAACGAAAACACAAAACAAAACGATAAAGACATTCACTATACGTAAGTCGACTAGAAAAAGAAGTAGAGTTCAGGACAAATAGTCTAACGAAAACGGTACTTTTACCTTTCGAGAAATAACAACTATCTAGCAGAAGAATTTTCCAGTTTTATTTTGAGAGTTGTCTTGTAGTCGTAAGTCTGACTGAAGTTTCTTATTAAAAAAAAAAAAGGTAATTTGACAGAAAGCCTCGGACTAAAGGAGAGTTTTCGTTAGAAGTTTTGTTATAAGCCGGACACGGGATGGTAGCCATAAAGGCACCTTAGACTACCTTTCCGTCTCACGAGTCTCGATCTACCCCGATGTCAACAGAGGTCGAGTGGGGAGGTGGACTCCTACACCGTCCCTCTGACCTCCCGATCGGATTCGGAGTCCTTTTCCGTCGAAACGCGAAAACCTTTGACTTGACAGTGGGTGAATAAAGTAAAGAGAGAGTGCGATCAGGGGGATTCCTACTACACCAACACAGACAGCGGGGAAAGGTCACCGAGCCATACCTCGTCGTCGGGTTTATTCCGGTTAGGTCGTCGGTCACTGACGAGAGGAGAAAAATGGAAAAAAGAATTCTGGGAAAACATTCTCGTAAGAAGCGTAGATTCGTAGGAGAGCCCGAAGGGAACCCCGAGTCGACTATTTCTTAGACGGACGTTACGCCTTCTGGACCCAAGTTAGGGACCCAACCCTCCTAGGGGACCTCTTCCCTTTCTGAATGAGTGAGGTCATAAGACCGGACCTCTTAAGGTACCTGATAGGTACCTCAGCGGTTCTCAGCCCGTGCTGACTCGTTGAAAGTGGGTGTGTGTTCGTAGGAGAGTCTGAGACACCATCTGGATGCAGAACCTTCTACCTATGGAGGTCGGAGAGGGGTAACACTCGATTTGTAAGTGTTACAGATGATAGGAGATAGTCGTTAAAACAGACTTCTTTGACTCTGACCGATGTCGTAAAGTACACCTTGGTAATCGGGAGTGAGAGTCAGGGTACCGAAAGTTTATTCTTCTGATTCACCATTGTCGACCCTTAATAAGACTATTGGTTCCTTGATATTATGTTTTTACTGTCGTCCTTTTCGTTCCACTACGACAAAGTAAAGTCTATTAAGAGCAAAGTCGCGTCTTGGAGTAAAAAAACCACCCACCACCCCGTCGTCTAGTACATCGCATGTTTCAGAATAAATAGGTTGGTCTTTCGTTTGGACCCTGGGGACGTCGCCTTTGCTTCTAGGATTGGTGACCAACGATAATGACACATCAGGGATTCAGTACAGAGAAACACTGGGGTACCTGAAATCGGGAGGTCCGAGGAGACAGGAACTCTAAAAGGTCCGTCCTTATGACCTCATCTAACGGTAAAGGAAGAGGTCTCCTAGAGGACTGGGACCTTGGTTTAGGAACAGAGGACGAACCGTCTTCCTAAGAAACGGTAACTCGGTGGTCCCTTCGACGAGATTTGTGACATGGTGGTTCCTTAAGGATTTTAGACTGGAAGTAGCCCCTCTTTCAAAAGACTCCAGTCCATGTCTCACAGTTTCTCCTAATGGGAACAATAGGGAGGTTAAAAAGACACAATCGGACTATAGAAAGGTTCCCCACTATGGAACGAGGTAGGGAGAGACTTCGTATCCTGATTCGAGGTAAAATGGTACGTCTTCTTACTGTCTCTATACATATGTCTCTCTCTATCTAATTTCGGAGAGGTTAGTACTAATAATACACTCGATTATCCCACACTGTCTCCTACTCTACCAACCCACCGTAGTAGCCGAGTTACCTACACTCAAACTCGTTCGAGACCCTCTATCATTTCCTGTCTCTTCGGACCGTACGACGTCAGGTGCCCAAACGTTTCTCAACCGGTACTGACTCGTTGAGTTGTTGTTGTTGGTTATAGGTAAGAGAAGAAAAAGAAATGACTACCTCGTGGTCAAAATGAACCCTCACCTACATGGGTTTATTTAAGAAGGAACTTTTCTCTCCATCGGTCTCGAAATATTTCTTTTACATTTACCCTGACCGAGTTCGAAAATTGAACAAAAATATAAGAGGGATAGAGTAAGAAAAAAGAACAGACCTAATCGTTACGTTACCGATTTCGAGATCGTCGACACAACCTAGTACTCACTTGAACTCCTATTTTCGGTACACGATTTTTTTTTTTCACATAAACCTTTATCTCTCACTTCCTTATTATACATATTTTAGACTACACACAAAAAAACTTAATATGTTTATACAACACACACACACGATTCGACGAAGTCAGTACAGGATGAGAGACACTGGGATACCTGAGGAGACGGGTACCCTAAGAGGTCCGCTCTTATGACCTCACCCAACGGTACGGGATGAGGTCCCCTAGAAGGACTGGGTCCCAATCTAGGAAAGAGACAGCGTGACGTCCTCCTAAGAAATGGTGACTCGGTGACCCATTCGGGTGTCTATACAAACATACACCATATATTATGGTATACATACGAACACGCACAAAAACAGATACACTCTCTATGTCTTTTTTTTAAAATTGTAATATAGGGTTTGACCATGTTAACAAAAGAGAACCACTCACGTCAGGTTATACTACCCAATACCCTTTAAAGGACAGAGAGAGTGAGAGAAAAATGAAAGGTTAACAAAATTAAAAATTTTCGAAAAGTATATAATAAAAACTTTAAAATTTTTATTGAGTTTTACACATCGAAATATAGAGTAACGTTGGAATTAAGACTTATAAGTAAATACAAACTGAAAAAATTCTTGACATTGAAACTATTTTACTACAATTTCGGTTTTTTCTAGAATATTTAAAGATCAAGGTGAAATAATGAAAAAATAAAATGAAACCTCATGTCAATTAATCGTTACAACGTCATCATGTCTTTACGCCAAGTCAATGCACACACACACACAAGGCGGCACAGACTGAGAAACGTTGGGGTACCTGACATCGGACGGTCCGACGAGAGAGGTACCTTAAAACGTCCACTCTTACTTATGACCTCACCTAACGGGGAAGGATGAGGTCCCTTAGAATGGTCGGGTCCTTAGTTCGGACACAGAGGATACGACCGTCTGTCCGAGAAATGGTGACACGGCGGAACCTTCGGACTAAGTCAATAGGGCTATGTATATAGGTAAGAGAAAGTTAACGTGAAATTTCAAAATGTTTACTCGTAGGTTACCGGACCTTTCTTCTTCTTATATGGAGTTCTTTACGTCGAAGGACGTTCTCATTGGATGTTTCTTGATTTAATTATTGTTAAATTGTATTAGGTCCACGGAAGAGTATATAAAATAGTAAATAAAAAATAAAGTTAGGATGTTCTCTATGTATTATAGTGATATAGTATTTATTTTCAGACCTATCAAGTGTACTAATTAAAGGGACTCTTGTCTATAGTCAATTTCTTCCCCAGTCCTAAGTTTTGGATTGGGTATGAGGTCGAAGAAAGGTAAAGGAGTTCAACGGAGGATGTGTCCGGGAGCACGTCTCCAAAATTTGTTGTCACTTAAGACCGTCGAGGGTTCAACTAATAATGGGGTAATGATAAAGAAACGACTCATAAACATGTTGTCTGTGGGTCCTTGGAGTAGGGGTCCCTAGGACAGTACGACGTGACGCGTACACCAGACGTACTAAATTTCAACTGGGGGTCAACGATTTCTTTCAGTCAACAAGATCATTAACTTTATTGGACTATATGTTACAGTTACTACGTACCGTTTCCGAGTGTCTTTTGTTCTTTTGTAATTACTCTATATTCGGTCCCTAAAGTTTCAAAGTTCTTCGCTATAGAAGGTAACTCAATTACGTTTAGTAAACCGGTAGTTCCCTTATCGTTGAGGTCCTGGTGTGTGTGTGACTACTAAAAGAGTCATCTACGGTTAGGTTACCGTTACGTTTCCGAATTGTCCCGGTTCTTCTCAGAATTACCGACTCTTTCTTATTTCCGAGACTTTTTCACTAGAGTATCGTGTTACTTTTTAAGTTCTGTAAGACTTTAAAGAACTTACGTGAAAAACAATATCAAAAAAAAGAAGGTAAACATAGAAAAACGAACTTACAAAAAATTTTCGAAAGAAAAGGTTTTAAAAGTGGATTTCAAATATCGGACCTCCTATACAGTCTGAAAGCGAAAATAGAAACTCAAAGATGACGTGGTAACGTGTGGGTCATTAGAGAACGAGGTTAAACTCTTCTCTACAAACCACAAGGAGACAGGTACTTTAAAAGGTCCCTCTTATGATCTCACTCGCGGTAAAGAAAGAGATCCCTAAGAAGGGCTGGGTCCTTAACTTGGACGGAAATAGAGAACTCGAAGGACTTAACCTCCGTCTAAGAATTAGTGATCACGGTGTTCTCTACCCTTATGATCTGGTGGATTGGACGGAGAACTCTTTAGACATACGTCCAGTCCTTCGTTGTCAATCTTGACCTGTACCTTGTTGTCTGACCAAGGTTTATCCTGTTCCTCATATAGTTCCGACATATAACAGTGGGACGAATAAATTGAAGATACGTCTCATGTAGTACTCTTTACGACCCGACCTTCTTTGTGTTCGACCTTAGTTCTAACGACCCTCTTTATAGTTAGTGGAGTCTATACGTCTACTGTGGTGGGAATACCGTCTTTCACTTCTCCTTGCTTTTTCGGAGAACTACTTCCACTTTCTCCTCTCACTTTTTCAACCGAATTTCGAGTTGTAAGTCTTTTGCTTCTAGTACCGTAGGCCAGGGTAGTGAAGTACCCTTTATCTACCCCTTTGTCACCTTTGTTACAGTCTGAAAGAGAAAAACCCGAGGTTTTAGTGACGTTTACCACTGACGTCGGTACTTTAATTTTCTGCGAATGAGGAACCTTCCTTTCAATACTGGTTGGATCTATCATATAAGTTTTCGTCTCTGTAATGAAACGGGTGGTGATTCCAGGTAGATCAGTTCCGATACCAAAAAGGACACCAGTACATACCTACACTCTCAACCTGACACTTCTTCCGACTCGCGGTTTCTTAACTACGAAAACTTGACACCACAACCTCTTCTGAGAACTCTCAGGGAACCTGACGTTCCTCTAGGTTGGTCAGGTAAGACTTCCTCTAGTTGGGACCCTAAAGAAACCTTCCTTACTACGATTTCGACTTTGAGGTCATGAAACCGGTGGAGTACACTTCTCAACTGAGTAACCTTTTCTGAGACTACGACTCTCCCTAACCCCCGTCCTCCTCTTCCCCTGCTGGCTCCTACTCTGCCGACCTACCATAGTGCCTGAGTTACCTGGACTCAGACACCCTCTACCACTACCTGTCCCTCCGGACCGTACGACGCTAAGTACCCCAGTGTTTCTCATCCTGTACTGACTCGCTGACTTGACTTGACTTGACTCACGGTGGACCCTTCGGACGAACCGGACTTTGTGGGATTTGGTATTTTCATTAAATTACATGAGAATACAACTATCGGGAGTCCTGAAATCTATGTTGTTTGTGTTTAAGAGAGAAATTCCTATTTGAGGGTATCAGTCTGAACGTGCTATAGGTACTTATTTAAGTGTGATGAGAACTCAAGAGTTAGGTTTTAAATTTAAATTTAATTTTTTTTTTTTTTTCTTCTTCTTCTTACCCCTTTTGTGTTACAGTGGTATACACTTTTGTTAGTTTCTTTTGTTCGTCGTCATATTGTGGGGGGTTCTTAAAGTGTAACCTTACTAATACATATCTTATTTTTTCACACAAAATTTACAGGTTTGTTACTTGATATTTTATACTCTTTCCTCGAAAATAATAGGTTTTCATAGTCCGTATTAACTTTTTATTTTTTTACAAACTTCATTTTCACATTAGTATTAATTTATTGTCAACTTTGTCGTTTACTCTATTTTGAGTTCTCTCTGAGTCACTTGACCTTCTATGTAAATTTCTTGAATAGGTATTATTTCAGATCTCTCAGTTATTATTGTTTGTGATTATACGATGATAAATGCAAATCCATAACATATTTTAAGAGATTGACATAATTGAGAAAGAAGAGAGTTGTTGGGATATTCAATCTATAACAAAACAGAAGTAAAATATCTACCCCCTTGATTCTGTTTCCTTTTGATTTAGATAGGTTTCAGTGTTATGATCATTCACCGTTTTGACCTCAACCTTGGAGCTGTAAATGTGAGAATTCAGATATTAAAACTGATAATTTTCTGTATTTCTTTTCTTTCTTTTTTAAGTTGTAAATAGATAAACCTCAAATCATGTACATCTTTCTTGTCCCTTCTTCACATAAATTTCTCTGTTACCGACTCTTAGTAGGTCTTAACTACTTTTTGTACTTAAGAAGCTAAGTCTTATCTGGTTTAGAGTTCCTCCTACTCATTTTTATTAAGGTATGACTGTACTTTTTATATTAGGTATGTACAACAAAATCCTATTACTAAGATGGTCTCTATTCTGATAAAATAGAAATACATACTTCTCTCTTCTTCATTTAAGGTTTAATAGGACCGATTGCTCGTTTTTATCGAAGTTACATAGAATGTTTTAATATCAATAATTATACATATAACAATAGGTAATATGAGTCAAGAGTTTTACGTTGACTCTTCGAACTAGATTCCTTGTATATACTTTGGAACGGTTTTGTTGATCTCATTTTAAGGGTCAGTGTTTCATTCAGGGCTATTTACGGGTTCCTCTGGGAAAAGTGGTGTTCCGGCATTTCAAACTTTAGATAAAAACTTTACTACCGAAAAATTTTGGGAAATTTATAAAGGTTTTAAAATTTGTGTAAAGATTTATTGAATACTGAGTTTCTAGAGTATTACTTTTACACTTTTATAGTCCTTGATTTTATATTTACATGGTCTACAGATAGAGGGGACGTAAGTATGGTCGAAAACCCACTCTTGAACTATATTTAGTAACTAGGGAGCCACACTTAGAGTCTGTTATTGTAAGGACGGGACTCCTTTAAAGGTAAATTTCATGAAGTTCCACCACTCTCGGATCTGTTACCCGGTAAGAACACCTAAATTTAAAACCTAGATCGGGAAGGGACCACCGAGTTTACCATTTCTCAGACGGGTGTTACGCCCTCTGGACCCAAGCTAAGGACCCAACCCTTCTAGGGAACCTCTTCCTTTACCGTCGGGTGAGGTCATAAGAACGGACCTCTTAGGGTACCTGTCTCCTCGGACCGTCCGATGTCAGGTACCTCAGTGTTTCTCAGCCTGTACTGACTCTCTGATGGTGTGTCTGATGGTGTGGAATGATCAACACACGGAGTCAACGGAGTAAGTATTTCATCCTCAATAGTATTTGTAAATATTCTAGCAATACTATTAATTTACCCTGAAGGGACCACCGAGGTTGCCATATGTTAGAAGGACGTTACGTCCTCTGTTAATTCATATATAAACATATATGGATTAATAGTATCGTGTATATATATATATATATCTCTCTCTCTCTCTCTCTTACGACGCACTGTATTTCATACGTAGTATATTCAGAAGCAACGAGAAAAACAAAGATCATCTTGTAGTCACTTGTCTACTTACATCAATAACCCGTTATCTCTACAAAAACGTTCAGAATTTTAGTACAAACATCCCTCGGGGGATGAGGTGGATACCAACTTAGGTTTAGACACTAAGTCACTCTGGTGTTAATCGTTAGTCGTGGAAAGAGAGGTAGGGTTCGACGGTGTCTGAAACAAACTAGTAGATCCATTACGAAGGAAACTTAATGACAAGAAAAAAGATAAGATCTTAAAGTGGACGTCCGGGAGGAGTTCAGTCGGTCTCCTCTGTCTGTTTTGACCTTTTAAGGTCTTAGTAGGGTAAGATGTTAGAAGAAGTTATTATATAACTACACCGTACCTTCTTAGTGGACAATCTCATTTCTTAGTACAAGACAAGTTTATTTTAAGTTTTAGTGAAAACTATTATAGTGGAACCATTATGTGTATCACAAACAAACATTATACATAGGAGACTCATTCTTATTATTTAGAGGACGAATTCACTGTCTCCCGACCCTAACAATGAAAACGAACGGTATAGGTGTTCTTCTTCCTTTTAGACGTCTCAGGTCTCCTCGCCCTGACTAAGGAAATAAGAGAATTACACCCGGTACTTCCCGACTCTGGAAAGTAAAATTTCTACTATCTCGAAGAAGAGAAGAGAAACGTCCACCGCAGAACCTCACCGGTAAAGGTAATAGAGACAAATAACTGGTGAGTGTCGAAGGGTGCACACCCTCCTCCTCACTGAGTAGACTAACAAGTCCCTCTTAGGTCCTGTTTTGCCTTCTAGACCCCGGAAAGGTGGACGGAGACAAAGAGTGAGAGAGAGAGAGACAGAGAAAGAGAGGGAAGGTGGGAAAAAAGAGGGAAGGAGGGAAAAGAGGAGGGAGGGGAGAGGAGAGGAGAAGTGAAGAGACGGGTCTTTGACGACTCATTTAGTCAGACAGGGACGGGATAGACAGGTAGACAGAAGTTAAAGTCCACTTTCGGTCTTTTCTCTTATAAGGTGGAAAAAATTATTTTGGTCTCTGGAACTTGAAACCACTTATTTTCTCTGAGTGACCCGATAAATATTTCCAAGGGTGACCCGAAAGTAAAGAAACGTTCGTGTATAATGATGTATCTTAACCCTTTACCATTAACTCATTTTGCGATGTGGAGATTATGTGTGAGTAAAGATTAAATAATAATCTTTATAACTTATTGAATTAAAAACGGTTATATATTAATAGACTGAACATTCCAACTTTTCTACTCAATTACTGGTCGGTCCGGTATTATTGGGTCTTTTAAGAGGAATACTCGGGTTCAATAGTAATCTCAAATACGAATCTAAATACAGGTCACTTAGGTTATTAAAGTCTGGTGACCGTTGTCTTCACTTTCTTTGAAGTGTCTAACTCGTCCTAATTTATAGCTGTATAGAATCCTTTTATGGTTCTTTAACATGTACTTCCCTTTTTTTACATTCACTTTGTCGCACATTTATAAGTCTGACTAATCTTCTTAGGTTTCATCTGTTTGACGTTTGGTGTCTCTCAGAAAATTTATTCTGTACAGAGTCTAGGAGGAGTCTTTATTATCTAAGTTGATACGTTGACTTAGATCCGAAAACGTTTACAAGAGATTACCCTGTTAAAAAAAAAAAATTAAGTCTCACTAAGGCCTCTTCAGTTAAACCACCTAAAATAGCTTGTCGTGTCGTATTAGATTCTTTATTCTCACATGGTCTCACGTAGTACCGAGTCTACCATTTCTTAGACGGTCGTTACGTCCTCTAGGCCCAAGTTAGGGACCCAGCCCTTCTAGGGGACCTCTTCCCTTACCGTTAGGTGAGGTCATAAGAGTGGATCTCTAAAGGTACCTGTCTCCTAGGGCCGTCCGATGCCAGGTACCCCGGCGTTTCTCAGTCCGTGTTGACTCGCTGGTTGTGTCGTACTCATGTGTCCGAGGGGATCTCGATTGGGAGAATGACCTCTCGACGGTGACGTTACGTCGACACCGACCCGTGTAAGGTCCACGGGTGGTGCTGAAACTAATTAATGAAAGGAACATAAGGTAAAATAATCCATTAGTGCGTCACTCTTACTCCTGATTAAACTAGTCTTTTATCGACGACAACTCGGTCTCCGAATTTTTATCATATCTTTAGACCACGTAGACTCCCTTTTTCTTTTGTTACCCGGTATTAATCCTAGAGTTATCGACGAAAGTATTGTACCCCAGAGGATTTGAGACACAGGAAGTGGGACTGAGAATCCGATTCTTAAATTGGCGTTAATTAAATAAAAAAAGTTAATAAAAAATTGACATACTGTACCTGTGATGAGATACTTTTTCTTTACTCTTAAAAGTTTGTATTTTTGTCTACAAAAATTGTGAAGTGATTCAAATTCGACCAATCTGATCAATCTCTTCCGTCAAACCACCCTCCCGGTCTCTAACATACTTTAGAGTGTGTTTGGTTTTTTAAATCTCCTATGATTAAAGAGACCGAACTTCTTGTCATTTGTCATACTTAGGTGTCCCTTTAATTAAGAGATTTATACCCACAGGGTAGTGGACCCAGTCGGGTGGTTGGAGAGGGAGAAGTTGAAAGTCGGTTTTATGTCGAGAAACCACCAGTTTTGGTGCATCAACCGATCATCAGTCAATTGCGACTTTTGACAAGTGATTAAAGCAAAGAGGATAGGGATCGATTGAGTTTCAAAGAAGTCCCTGGTGTCTTATCTAGAAAGTGAAATAATATTAAAGGTCGTCACGGACCTCTCACGACCTGCGTTTTCTCCATTAGTCACTAGTCGTGGTTATAAGTCTTACAACGAGGGAAAACGGAAATCCTACTTTCAGTTTACCGAAGTCAAATCAAGTCAACGAGTCAGTACAGGTTGAGAAACGCTGGGGTACTTAGCGTCGTGTGGTCCGGAGGGACAGGTAGTGGTTGAGGGTCTCAAGTAAGTCTGAGTACAGGTAACTCAGTCACTACGGTAGGTCGGTGGATACCGAATCGGACAAGTTTTTCCCGGGAAGTTGGTTAATTTTCTACGAATGAGGAACCTTCCTTTCAATACTTGTTGGATCTGTCATATAAGTTTTCGTCTCTGTAATGAAACAGTTGTTTCCAGACCGATCAGTTCCGATAACCAAAAAGGTCACCAGTACATACCTACAGTCTCAACCTGATATTTCTTTCGACTCGTGACTTCTTAACTACGAAAACTTGACACCACAACCTCTTCTGAGAACTTTCAGGGAACCTGACGTCCCTCTCGGTTGGTCAGGTAGGATTTCCTTTAGTCAAGACTTACAAGTGACCTTCCTGACTAGGACTTCGACTTTGAGGTTATGAAACCGGTGGACTACACTTCTCGACTGAGTATACTTTTCTGGGACTACGACCCTTTCTAACTCCCGTCCTCCTTTCCCCCTACTGTCTCCTACTCTACCAACTTACCGTAGTGGCTGAGTTACGTGTACCCAAACCCACTTGAGATCCTCAACTACTACCTGTCCCTCCGGACCGGACGACGCCACCCCAGCGTTTCTCAGTCTGTACTGACTCACTGACCTGACTCACTGACTTGACTTGGACTTGGGACGGTGAGAAGTCGAAGTAAAGAGTGGTAACGGTTGGACGAAATGGTTAAGATATGAGTTCGTATGACCTAAAGAACCCTGAAGGGACCGTCAGGTCACCAATTCCAAAGGTTACGTCCGCCACACCTAATTTAGTGACCAGTCTCTCCTACACTATTAGGGAGAACTCCCACGTACGAATTAGTGATTTAACACTGTCTGAGAAAAACTGGGGTCCCTGACATCGGTCTGAGGAGACAGGTACCTTAAAAAGTCCGTTTTTATGACCTGACTCAACGATAAAGGAAGAGGTCCTATTAGAAAGGATGGGTCCTTAGTTCGGACGAAGAGGACACAGAGGGCGTTCCCGTCCAACTAAGGAATGGTAACTCGGTCGTCCCTTTGGGTACAATAAAGGAGAATTCCGATATTAAAAGGGACGGAGAAGTAAAGGACCTAATATGGTAATAACTGAACTGAATTTATAAGGAATAATAATGAATCTATAAGAAGTCCTCCGAATAGAACTCTGGACTCTGTCACAGGTGTAGTGAAGACCTGTGGTGACACTATGGGATGTGGGTGATGAACGGCCCCAGGTCGGGGCCACCTAGGTCCCACTAAGCTTCCACCCCTGCCTCAGCCACAGAAACCTTTTTATGTATAAATTAGTGTCTATATCTCTCTAATCTTTACCTATCACATCATCCTTCTAATCACCTCTTTTTCTCCGACTTATTGAACCTAATGTACCTTATCGTAGGTACGAGGTCTACCCTTAAGTCGGTCTTTTTGCCCTCGTTCTTTCTTCGTTGTACCCCCTTAGTCAGAAAGACCTTTGACTAGGTTAAAGAAATAAAAACCCAAACGAATATATGGAAAACAATGTGTATCCCTACTTATGTCTCAGTGCACCCTCAGTCGTCAGGACTGGAAATAGTTTTAGTCCACGAAGTGTATTTACATATTTTTTCCATGTAGTAGAAGACCGGTACTCACTCTGGACGACTGTAAAATACTAGGAAAGAAAGACTATTGGTTTTTAGAATAAAGAAGGTTCCCACACAAAAGAATTTGGTCCGTGGTGGGAGGTTTATTTCAATGTAAGGATGTCCCACTCCCATATCGCTCAATGTTAGTTCTTTCCTTAAATAAATTGGGTTCCAATTGTACTAACCAGAATTTCCAATTATGAATAAAGAGGATATACGAATTTCCAATTATGAATAAAGAAGGATATACGATCAATATAAGTAATATTCACATCCCTTGTACCTCTAAATCGTCGTTTGTAGTCGGGTTATTTACTTTTAGGAAAGTGGTTACGAGGGGAATTCTAGATAAATCAGAATTCTATACTATTTCAATGTAAAAATGTATCGTTCCTGTGTCACTAAATATTGTTTCATGTCACTAGATAATGTTTTCTCTTTTAGGTAATTGAGTTTTTCAGATCATAACGATTGTAGTTTTTGATGGTATAAAGGAAAGGATATCAGGTTTATATAACTAATTATATAAGGGTTTACGGATTCCTATGCCTCCGGACCGCCGTTAGTAACTGAGTTGTTCTTCTTTTTCGGGATACGATTAATTCTGAGAGTTTTATGAGGTTTGAGAGACACGACAAATACCAATTCTCCATCATTTGTTAGTACACCGTCCTCATACCTATTAGGACAGTGTGTTCGATCAGACAGTCGTCTCTCCAAACTGGACTCTGTAGGAACAGGGTGGGTCTCGTCCCTTAATCGTCGTTAATAACTGTGTTGTTTACTTTTTGGGAAGTGGTTATATTAAGGATTGGTTGTGTGATATAAATATTAAAGATTGAGGGGTTTTCTTAAACGGAAATCATTCAGATTTTGTAGAGTACGGAGAGTCTAACCCTCCGACATTTGTTAGTGTACACCGGCCTGCTTGGATATGTCCACCCGATCTATTGGAAGTCTCCTCAGGCATTCGACTTTGTGAGAACAGTGGGGTCCTTAAAAATAACGGAACCTCGACGTGCAAATGAGGAAGAGACTCTCTTTGTCAATACCCCCTCTCGGGGGGCATTTCAGTCTCCACATCCACTGTATTTTGTCTGAGACCAAACCCCCAATCTACGAGCCCTTGTCCCCCAAAGGACTCCGAACTAGTGCGGAAACGCATACGGTTCGGAGGAAGGAGTACTGGAAACGGTACCCGCCTCAAGGACCGAGGGCCGTTGATGACAACATGGTGAACGGTCTAACGTAATATTTTTAGAATGTTTACGGGTAAATGGTCCTGATAGGTTTTCGTCCCGGACACAGACCCAGTGAGAATAAAGAGTCTTTTTTGTCAAGGACGGTATATGAGTCATAGTTAAATATAAACGACTCAATTAGTTACTGACTTATCAACTTACCTGCCCGACCAGAACGAACCGCCAAGACTTACTAGAGGTGATTGTCTTTAAGAGTACGAACTTCCTCAGACTTATAAAGTAAAGAGTAGACTCTATAAGACGAAATTCTCCATTAAATAAATAAAACTACACGACACCTATCGTGGACTTTTAACAAGATCTTTGATTTTTAATTAAGAAAGATGATAACGTCCTAAACCACAATATGTCATTACAACACGGAAGATATTTTCGCCCACAATTTTTGGTGGACAGACAAAAGTGCACCTTTAGTAGTATTTCGAAAATCAACCCCATGGAATAAACGGTGTACATGAATTATTTATGAACGACTTACTCACTTCTTCACTTCACTTCAGCGAGTCAGCACAGGCTGAGAAACGTTGGGGTTTCGGATGGTCCGAAGAGGAAGGTACCCTAAGAGGTCCGTTCTCATGACCTCACCCAACGGTAAAGGAAGAGGTCCCCTAGAAGGGTTGGGTCCCTAGCTTGGGCCCAGAGGGTGTAAGGTCCGTCTGCGAAATTGGAGACTCGGTGGTCCCTTCGGGAACTTACTCACTTTCGTGTTTTATTTATGACGAGTCCTTTTGTGAAACGATGATTTTAGTCGTATGTAGGTACTTCAGGAGTAAATATCTAGTTCTTTTGACTTGTCCCTGAAGGTATGACGGTGCCGTCCCCTGTGTATAAGTTAGGGACCAACCCCTTACTTCTAGGACGTACGGTGCACCGATTTTTCTTTTTTCTTTTTACTTGTTTAACTCTGTTTGAAGATTCAGATCAAACTTTTGACAATTGGTTTGTCCATAAGTTCCCGAACTAAATGTACTGAATAAACTGAATCGATCATATTACATCAAAAATTTAATAAAAAATACAAACATACGCACACAGTATCATTTATACACGATACACGATTCAACGGAGTCAACACAGATTGACACTGTGTCACCTGACATTGAACGGTCCGAAGAGACAGGTACCCTAAGAGGTCCGTTCTTGTGACCAACGACACGGGAGGAGGTCCCCTAGAAGGGTTGGGTCCCTAGTTTGGGTACAAAGGACACTGAGGATGGAACGTATCGTTTATATGTCACGGAATTAATGTCAAAAGTTAATAAGATTTAAAAAGAGATGATCGACGAAACCACCAATCCATCTGTCCATTTCGTAATCCAAACACCAGAACGGGTCGAATCACTTAACGAACAAAGAAATAAAGGAAATAGTAAAGATTGCCACCTTCCTTGTTCCGTTAGGACTTGTGGTAAAACAGGAGAGAAGAAGTCTGAGAAGACATTTGTAACATCTCATAAACAAAATACTTAGTGTAAAGACCGGTCAGGAACTTGGAACTTTAGGAGTTCTTTTAGTTAAATTATTTTCTACTAACTTGAAACAACTGTAAGACCTTCGGGGGTAGTAGTACTGAGTTCTTAAGTTTACTACGGTTTCGGTTTACTCAAATAGGAATTCCATAAACTTAATTTAAAAGTCTCAAACTTACTACCTATTACCTTACCTTTTAGTCCAGTCAAGTCAGCGAACCAGTACAGGTCGAGAAACGTCGGGTTCCTGACATCGTGCGGTCCGGAGGGACAGGTAGTGGTTGAAGGTCTCAAATGAGTTTGAGTACAGGTAACTCAGTCACTACGGTAGGTTGTTAGAGTAGGTGACAGCAGGGGAAGACGAGGGTAGAAGTTAGAGAGGGTCGTAGTCCCAGAAAAGGTTACTCAGTCGAGAAGCGTAGTCCACCGGTTTCATAACCTCAAAGTCGAAGTCCTAGTCAGGAAGGTCACTTATAAGTCTTGACTAAAGGAAATCCTAACTGACCAAACTAGAGAAACGTTAGGTTCCTTGGGAGTTCTCGGAAGAGGTTGTGGTGTCAACTTTTCGTAGTTAAGAAGACGCGAGTCGAAAGAAATATCAAGTTGAGAGTGTAGGTAAGTACTGATGACCTTTTTGGTATGGAAAGTGATCTGTCACAAAAAACTTTTTCATTACAGAGACGAAAAATTACACGAAAGATCCATCCAGTATTAAAAGAAGGTTCCTCGTTCGCAGAAGATTAAAGTACCGACGTCAGTGGTAAACGTCACTAAAACCTCGGGTTTTTTTATTTTAGACAGTGACTAAGATGACAAAGGGGTAGATAAACAGTACTTCACTACTCTGGTCTACAGTACAGAATCAATAAACTTACAACTCAAAATTCGGGGGAAAAAGTGAGAGGAGAAAGTGAAAGTAGTTCTCCGAGAAATCAAGAAGAAACGAAAAACGGTATTCCCACCACAGTAGACGTATAGACTCCAATAACTATAAAGAGGGTCGTTAGAACTAAGGTCGAACACGAAGAAGGTCGGGTCGTAAAGAGTACTACATGAGACGTATATTCAATTTATTCGTTTAACTGTTATATGTCGGAACTGCATGAGGAACAGGATAAACCTTGGTCAGACAACAAGGTACAGGTCAAGATTGACGACGAAGGACTGGACGTGTGTCTAAAGAGTTCCCCGTCCAGTCCACCAGACCATAAGGGTAGAGAAAGTCTTAAAAGGTGTCACATAACACTAGGTGTGTCAGCTTCCGAAACCGTATCAGTTATTTCGTCTTTATCTATAAAGAGACCTTGAGAAAACGAAAAAGGTACTAGGTCGACTACAACCGTTAAACTAGAGACCAAAGAGAAGGAAAAATTTTGGTCGAACTTGTAGACCTTCAAGTGTCAAGCGTATAACGACTTCGGACCGAACCTCTTAAAACTCGTAATGAAATGATCTTTCTTCTAATAGGACCACCCAGATTGATTAGTCCGTACGAAAGACTTTCTTCTACTTCGAGGTTCTTTACACAACCATAACCGAACATTTTGTTTTGTTTTGTTTTGTTTTGTTTTGTTTTCGACACAACATTCATCAGGTACCTCCACGACGTATGAATTTTGGACTCCCTTTGGAGTTCCTCGACTCTTGTTGGAGACTAGTTGACGGTGGTTCTTTTGCTTCTGGAGTCAGGATGTTGGTTTTTCCTAAATTGAGATTTTTGTCAACTTACTCACGTCTTCTCCTAGGGTTCGAGGTATACCTTACAATTGAGCAGACTGTGAAACTAAAGTCGGTCACGGATTGTTTACTGAACATGAGTTATTAATGGAAACTTATTTATTCACTTATTTATTTAATAATATAGATTCGTTCTTACTTTTCTTGACTTACCCCCTCCAAACCCCCATATAAAATTGTGAAAAGACATTTTCTCAATTCTCAGTGTATAATGTTTTACTATAGTAGTTAATTCAGATTCACCACTAAAAAAATTTATACGTGTCAAATTATAGTTTTTACATTTTTGTATAGACATTGTAAAAAAGAATATAACCCATAATTTCTAACGGTGAAAGGAGGGTCATGACAGTCTTTTTTTTAGAAATCTCTTGGATGTAAAATAAAGTTTCTTCTTTTAGAAGTCACGTGTTTAGTTTCTTAACTATACTTAAAATTTATGATATCTTATTTTGAACTTGATTATCAACTCGCTGTCGAGATGAATGTTCGTGTTATTCGAGGAGACAACTTTTTAAAGTAATAGTGTAACAAACTATTAAAATTTACCTAAAGATCTTCATGATTAATTAATATTCCCTCTCTCATCCACATGAAGTTTTGTCTCAGTTTAACAGATGGAAAACACATTAATGTAAATAAGATTAAAGTAAAGAGAACCTTCTTTTATGTTGTTTATATCAACGTCCGATCTGTCGGTATAATTTTTGATCTATTAGTCTCCAGGTTCTGTCTCAAGGACGGGAGGTACTAGAGTAACCTATCGTCCGTTCAGTCTCTTCATTTAGTGATTAACATTATGTCGTATTATTGACGGTAGTCTCTTATCAAGTCGTCTCTTGATAAGTCGTCTCTTGTGTATCTTCTCCCAGAAGTGTTAGACCCACATATACCTTCCGAAGGACCTTCTCAACTACGTATTCGATCTCGTGTAACCTATTCACAAACGGTTTGTCCTTTTAATACCCCAACTCCTCAATCCCCATCACTCCCTGAAAAAAGGTACGTCACCATGTCATAGATATTACAACGTCATGTGTTAGTTGACTCCTTACTCCTCTACCCCATGTATATATGTTACCTTATAATGAACCCCTATTTTTCCTTGTTTAAACTCAGTCAATATCACTCTACATGCTATGATCTCAGACAGTACTTCCCATTTCATTCAGTCTTTCTCTTTTTGTTTATAGTATATAATTGTGTATATGTACCTTAGATCTTTGTATCATAACTACTTGGATAAATGTTCCTTCCTTACCTCTGTGTCTCTCTTACCTGAACCCCTGTGACACCCCCTTCCCCCCCACCCTACTCGACTCTTTCATCGTAACTATATACATGTGATAGTACACATTTTATCCATTTATCACCCTTCGACGATATATTTTGTCCCTCGGGTTGGACCACGAGTTCTCCCTACCTTATATATATATTCATACTGACTAAGTGTAACGACATACCGTCTTTGGTAGTGTTATAACATTTTGTTAATAGGAGATTAATTTCTTGTCTTAGCACCGTATAAACCTCTCAGACATCCCTTTAGTCGACATCACTTTCCTAGGTAAAACCTCTAGTTCTCTTCAGACCTTTGTCCGTCCATGTTCTGATACTTCGTGGACTGTGACGGCTCTATTAAGACCTGAAACAGAGTATCTAACACTCCTTGATAATTTTTGAGAATTCGCCACCTCACTGTATAAGTCTAATCCGTATTAAGTCTGCTCTCTGTTACCAGTTGTGACCTGGGTTTCTCTTCTCGTTTCTCAGATACTTGTTCTCTCGTCTACTCCGAAGGGATTGGTTACTAGGTCTGAACCCACACTTTCTTCTAAGTGACTTCTGTGTAAATCCGCATTTTAACTTTTCTAAACACCCATGGTGAAAGTTCTCCTCTGACCGTCAAACTGTTTTACCGGTGTTTATGACGGAAGAGACGTAGACCCAGGGAGGAGTCATACCGAAACATCGGCGAAGGTAGTCTGAGACTTCGGAGAAAGAGGTGGGACCGTAGACCTGACCGAAGTTCGGAATGAACCTGGTTCTCTTCCTCCGTGTATACTGTGACACGGTGAAGGGTTGGATCCGGAAGAGTGAGACCTTTGTCACAATTTGAGACGACGGAGGACTTTTAAACGATTCGATATCACTCCGGTCACATAAATTTCTGAATGTATGAGTAGCGGAGTCTCCCTCTTTTCCGTAGTCTTTACTGTTTTTATAATCCTAATTTAATTAAAAAAGATAGTTTTATGGACTATTATAATTATAATTTGACCTTACGAAATAAACTTTTCAGAAAGACGAGTCTTACCACGGTTAATCGTCGATAATGGACCTTAAATTTTACTCAATTTAATCAAATCTTTCCGTCATTGAACCAGATTTATCTTTTAGTACCATACATTGATTTAGAAGAAGTCGATATGTATAATTTCGTAACTAAATTCCCGTGTTAAAGGTTTGTAATTAATGACTAAAAATTTTATCAACAACTGGCACCTTCAACAACTGGATGCCTAATAGTACAAGTCACTTCGTTCAATCTCTTTCTGTTTACAGTATACTATAGTGAATGTTCACCTTAGATTTTTTGACTATGTTTACTTGAATAAATCTTATGTCTTTTTCTGAGTTGTCTGTCTTTTGTTTAAATACCAATGGTTTCCCTCTGCTCCCCTTCTTTATTTAATTCTCAAACACTAATTTTATACATGTGATGATAATTATATATACCTAATTATTCCTTGTTCCTGGATGACACATCGTGTCTTTTACTGTAAGTTATAGAATATTATTGGATATTACCTTCTATTCGAAATTTTCTTATGTATTTACATATTGACTTAGTGAAACGACATGTAGTCTTTGATTATGTTGTAACGTTTAGTTGATGTAAAGTTATTTTTTAGTTTTTCGTTTTATTTTATCGACGACTACAATGGAGTTTTCTAAATACGGAGGACCGAGAGAATGCCAGTCAAAATAATACTCTCAAGGGTCCCACGTACTGTTTGTACCCGTTGTAAGACTCGTTTAACATTCAAGTAGTAGTTGAAGGAACTCTTTATCTTTAAATCGTTAATGAAAAATGATACGTGTGTGAAGTTAGTAAGAAATTGAGTAAAGACAAAAACTCAGAATCATATCTTTAAAAATTTTAGTGGTCTCTTTATACGTCAAAAACGGAACGTTGTATCTAAATTAATATTTTAGAGGTATTATCTTGTAAAATTATTGAAAGGTTCGTAAGATACCGACTTATCTAATCATAGAGAAGGGGTGTATATAAAGTACCAGTGTATTGGATCTGAAAAACCTCAAAAAGGTGTCTGGACTTGAGGGGTTGTTTACCGTTAGACCGTCGGTTGACGTGTCTAGTATCGATTCCAGTATTGTAGTGACCTATCGCGTTGTTTCGACCGTTTCCGTTGTAGAAGTTTGTGAAGAGGGTTATGGTCGTCTCAATCGGAGGGTATTAGAGAATAGACTTACATGAAATAAAATAGTCCTTCGTCGGAGGACAGAAACTTTCTTTTCGCCAACAATGTGACGTAGATCTTTACCAACCCTTTACTCAATGAAGGTCAATAGAAAGTCTATATTGGTACACAATTTCCTGAGTCTAGAGACGTACCTCTTGAGTTTTGATATATTACACCGTCGTCAATCAGTATGTGTTACCTCCTAGATGTTTTGGGTGGGGTTGTATAAATTTACATTCAAGATTAACCTTTTTCCGTAATTTTTACTTTTTAAGTTCTTTTACAATTTGTCTATACAGTGGTCCTGATGTCCGAGTTTGGACATGACGAGACCCATTTCACTCTGTATTCTAGAAGATAAAGCACACGGGGAACGGAGGGTGGGGTATCAGGTAAGAGTCAAGAACTAGGTAATCGTACCTTGTTCCTGAGTCCGAGGTCACCGTCCCTCGTCTGGATCCGTCTTTCACGGTACTTTCGGTGTCCCTCCTCTTCATAAACACGGAAGGTTTAATCCAAAAGACAGGGTCGTCGACGTTGGTGGAAAGGAAACCTATGATCACACAACCAAAGTATCTAATATTCGGGAGTTAAGGTTCGATGAGGTCCATTATAAAGTTACGTATATCTCCCATATTCCTGAAGTATACAAGTTTCTGTGTATTTTCTGTATCAGTAACAGGACTCCGTCGAGAGTCAGTCGAGAGTCACTTCCACTATCTGTCCCTTTCGTACCTTTTAAAGTAGGAGGAAATAAAGGAAGAATTACAGAGAAGTCCAACCTATCGGGACACAAGAAGAGTTGGAAGAGTAGTGACCTTCTTGATAAACAGGGGCCAATACTGTCCTTCAACGAGTAGTCTTACTGTATCTCTGACCCCCGTCTCTTGTACGAATTGAACGTCTCACATACTAACCTAATTAGTTAAGACACTTGAAATATTGTCTTCTACGACACGAAGGACTACGGGTTCCTGGATGACTTCTAAAGTACTCAGTGGATAAACGAGGAAAATGGTAGGCATCTATACTAAGGGTGTCTCATTCCTACAGTAAGGTCTTGGTACTTAAACCCGGAAGTCCTGTAAACGTGAAAGTATAGACGTCGGAGGGATAGGGAGAATTCCTTTCATCTAACTGACTACGATAAGGAGTTTTATCGTAGTATAAATTGTACCTATTTGGTGTTCAAGGATGTCATCCCGTGTCCCTTGAGACGAGTTACAATACACCGTCGGACTTATCCTCCTCTCAAACCCCTTCCGACCTATGTACACATACATACCGACTCAGGGAAATGACAAGTGGACTTTGAGAGTGTTGCAACAATTAGTCACTATTGAGTTATGTCCGAAGGGTCCACCGTGATCACCATTTCTTAGACGGACAGTTAAGTCCTCTGTATTTTCTGTACCCAAGTTCGGGATCCAACCCTTCTACGGTACCTCTTCCCGTACTGTTGGGTGACGTCATAAGAACGGACCTCTTAGGGTACCTGTCTTCTCGAACCGCCCGAAGTCAGGTGTCCCAACATTTCTCAGTCTGTACTGACTTCGTTGAATCGTGTCGTGTGTAAGTATGAGGTTATTTTTTATTTTTCAAAAAATTTTTCGTCATTGTAATAAAGGAGAAAAGAAGCCAAGTCAAGTCAGCGAGTCAGTCAGCACAGACTGAGACGCTGGGGTACTTGACGTCGTGCGGTCCGGAGGGACAGGTAGTAGTTGAGGGTCTCAAGTGAGTTTGAGTACAGGTATCTCAGTCACTACGGTAGGTTGGTAGAGTAGGCGGTAGCAGGGGAAGAGGAAGACGGAAGTTAGAGAGGGTCCTAGTCCCAGAAAAGTATACTCAGTCGAGAAATGTAGTCCACCGGTTTCACAAACTCAAAGTCGAAGTTGTAGTCAGGAAGGTTACTTGTGGGTCCTGACTAGAGGAAATCCTACCTGATAACCTAGAGGAACATCAGGTTTCCTGAGAGTTCTCAGAAGAGGTTGTGATGTCAAGTTTTCGTAGTTAAGAAACCGTGAGTCAAAAGAAATATCAGGTTGAGAGTGTAGGTATGTACTGATGACCTTTTTGGTATCGGAGCTGATCCGTCTGGAAACAACTGTTTCATTACAGAGACGAAAACTTATACGACAGATCCAACCAGTATTGAAAGGAAGGTTCCTCATTCGTTCGCAGAAGATTAAAGTACCGACGTTAGTGGTAGACGTCACTAAAACCTCGGGGGGTTTTATTTCAGTCGGTGACAAAGGTGACGAAGGGGTAGATGAACGGTACTTGACTACCCTGGCCTACGGTAGTAGAGCCAAAAGGCTTACAACTCGAAATTCGGTTGAAAAATTGAGAGGACAAAGTGAAAGTAGTTCTCCGAGAAATCAAGAAGTGAAAGACGGTATTCCCACCACAGTAGACGTATAGACTCTAATAACTATAAAGAGGACCGTTAGAACTAAGGTAGAACACGAAGGAAGTCGGGTCGCAAAGAGTACCACATGAGACGTATATTCCATTTATTCGTCCCACTGTTATATGTCGGAACTGCATGAGGAAAGGGATAAACCTTGAGAAAAGAATAAGGGTTGGTTTTGATAGTCAACGTAGAAAACCTTCTCTGTCGAAGATATGACTTTCAAGTCCCTCGAATCCTTCCCGTAGGGAGTGGTACATAAACGATAATCTGGTTAGGTAATAGTTCCTGAAGTTAGGAAGTAAGATGGTAATCTCTATTCACATTTAGGTCACGTCAGGAGGACCTCTCCTTTACTATGTTGTTATATTTTACTATCGTCGTAGGAGTATCTGTTCCACAAGTGTCTGGGTATCTATCAACACGACTTCACCTACTCAGATATTTAGTAGACTACGGACAAAAATGTTTACTTCTTTGACTCTGATCTCGTCGGATTTACACAGGTTGCATGTGACGATTAATACTAACCCTACACCTGAACCTAGAAGACTAAGGAGTGGTAACAAGAATCCCCTTCTTCTAATTTCACACACACCTTATATAACTCACGTTTACCTTCGATCTTTCCCCAGAGTCCTTCTCTTTCCCATCTTTTATGCTTTATACTACTACGGTACTTTACCGGGGTAACAGAGTCTGATTAATTTCCCAGGCGTACTAAGACCCAAACGATAATTTTGACATCTTGAGTCTGGTCGGTGGAGTCGGAGCACCTCCTCGGACACTAGAGTTCGCGATGGTGTCTAGAAGACTTAGTCATAGATATAAAATTGTTCATGAGGTCCACTAAGTACATATGCAATTTCATACTCTTCGTACCTTGATTCTGTACCTTTCTCCATTCCATGTGTCCGTCGTTGAGTCTAGGTGGGACGTGTGAGAGGAGGCCGTGAGAGGGGGACGTCTTTTGTCCTGGTCAGAAACACGATCGTGTCGTAGAATAACAAAGTTCTGGGGTCAAGGGTCCCAAAAAAAAATTTATATCTAGAACTAAGGAGTTTCTCCCATTTTCCTCTCAGTACTACGAACTTATACTCTCTCCGGTGGTTTTACAAGGACTCTTCAACCTATTTTACAGTTCCTGAAATACCCATTGGATATTGGATACGGACATTGGATCTAGACGAAAGAAGATAAAACAAACTAACTAGAGTACACCAAACAAAACAAACAGGTATAGTTCAATGACATAGGTGAAACACTTCGTTTGAACTTTGACAAAGTGTCTGGTAGGGACTTTACAGAATAAGAAGAAAAAGATACCATTAAATGTATACTAGGACAAAATATCACAAAAGTTGATTAGTGAAAGTATTCCACGGGATTGACCTAGCACTCGGGGAGTTTCCATTTTAACATACAAAATAAGTAATTATATAAACCGTAGGATTGTTAATCACGAAAGGTGAATTATTTGTTCGTTATTACTTACCAAATTTTTACTTACTTTCTTACCTTCGTCTTACTTCCTTTTACTTATTTACTTCGTCTTTCATTTCTAAAGGTAGACCAAAGTCGAGTTTATGAGACGACGATAAATAGAACATCAAACTGGAGTAGTGTACTAGGTTCAAAGTCAACTAAGACTGTTATTTTTATTACGATTATTCCAGTGTTTTAAGTTACTGATAAAGAAATACTACTCTTTCTTATTTTTAGAAATAAAACGGGTATTGATTAGGTCAGTAAGAGGACTTAGGAGTAGTGACCCTAATAGTCTCTTTGTTTAATTGGATCATGGGTTATGTCCTCTGGACCCAAACTAGGGACCCAGTCCTGTCCTTACCGATGTATGAGATCATAACAACGGACCTCTTAAGGAACTTGTCTCCTCGGACCTTCCGACGTCAGGTTGCCCAGTGTTTCTCAACCTGTACTGACTTCTTTGACTCGTACGTGCGTGGGAAGTTATTTGTAGAACATGGGAATGGAGGTAGAGCTCCAGACGAAAGATTTCTTGAGATGATCGTGGGACTCCCTCGCTGGGAACAAGATGACTTCCGACGAACGGGACAACAAAAAGGTCCGACTAGATTGAGTATCAGACTAGAGAGTTCAAAACAGTCACTGACCGTCATCGGAGATCAGGTAATTCAGAGGAAAGTTAAAGGGGTCTGTGTAAGGAAACAGACGGTACAAAAAGTAGTCGGAGTCCGGACCCTCAGGTTGTTCCATTAACCATTTTATGTCTGTACTTTATAAGTTTCAGGGTTATTCAAGTGAGAGTTTCGTAGTATATATTTAAGAATTCCTTCTTGAAACTAAACAGGTCGAACCTAGTGTACGGGTAGGGACGACGACGACGACGACGATTCAGCGCAGTCAGCACAGGTTGACACACGCTGGGGTATCTGCCGTCGGGTGGTCCGAGGGGGTAGGGACCCTAAGGGGTACGTTCTTGTGACCTCACCCAACGGTAAAGGAAGAGGTTACGTACTTTCACTTTTCGCTTTCACTTCAGCGAGTCAGCACAGGCTGAGAAACGCTGGGGTACCTGACGTCGGGTGTCCGAGGAGGCCGGTACCCTAAAAGGTCCGTTCTCATGATCTCACCCCCCGTTCTATATTAATGTCATCTTATGTCATCCACGACCACTTCCTCATCAATCAAGGATGTTTCTTCCTTTTCTGATTTAGACCCTTCTACCACTCCGTCCCACATATCTCGTCCTTCATTCTGTTTCGGTACAGATTTTTCCAAAGTGTTCCAGCTTAGAATTTCTTACTTATTTTAGAACCATCTTTTTTTTCTGTCTGTTGGTAGGTCTCCCTTCCTTACCCTATACGGTCCAGTGACCCCATATTTTGTAGCACCACCTTGTGGGAAGAGGACTTCAGGGGTGACCTCGTAAAGGTACCTCCATACGATAAAGTCTTACCTGATCTGTGACTCGTAGACATCGTGATGGCACGGGAATCAGGGTCCTACGAAGGTCAAGTGCCGTTCATTCTTATTTGACACGAAATTCTCTGGTCCGGCCAGACAACCGAATAGATAGAAAAATATGGATAAAAAGAAATTAAAATATAAGTATCGACGTAAGTGTCTTTTCTAGTCCTAAAATAGACCCATTTCCCCTCTATTGTCGAGGTATAATCCTTTCTAACCCTTCGCATTTAATTCAGTATAATCGTCAATAATTTGAGCAATTCTGAAAGTATACATTATATTTGTTAGTTAAGATATATTAGTTATATGATATATGTAACCATAGAAACGTATACACATGTACATTCTTGTTCGACCTTAGATCTAACGACCCTCTTTATAGCTATTGGAGTCTATCCGTCTACTGTGGTGGGAATACCGTCTTTCCCTTCTTTTTGATTTCTCGGAGAACTATTTTCACTTTGTCCTCTCACTTTTTCAACCGAATTTCGAGTTTTAAGTCTTTTGATTCTAGTACTGTAGACCAGGGTAGTGAAGGGGTAGTGTTTATCTACCCCTTTGTCACCTTTGTCACCGTCTAAATAAAACCCCCCGAGATTTTAGTAACGTCTACCACTAACGTCGGTACTTTAATCTTCTGTGAACGAGGAATCTTCTTTCGATACTGGTTGGATCTGTCGTACAATTTTTCGTCTCTGTAATGAAATAGTTGTTTCCAGACAGATCAGTTTCGACACCAAAAAGGTCATCGGTACATACTTACACTCTTGACCTGACATTTCTTTCGACTCGTGGTTTCTTAACTACGAAAACTTGACACCATAACTTCTGAGAACTCTCAGGGAACCTGATGTTCCTCTAGGTTGGTCAGGTAGGATTTCCTTTATTCAGGACTTATGAGTAACCTTCCTGACTAGGACTTCGACTTTGAGGTTAAGAAATCGGTGGACTACGCTTCTCGACTGAGTATACTTTTCTGGGACTACGACCCTTTATAACTTCCAGTCTCCTCCTCCCCTGCTGTCTTCTACTCTACCAACCTACCGTAGTGGTTGAGTTACCTGTACTCAAACTCATTTGAGGCCCTCAACCGTTACCTGTCCCTTCGGACCTCACGACGTCAGGTACCCCAGTGTTTCTCAGCCTGTACTGACTCGCTGACTTGACTTGTACATTCTAATGGTATACACTTCAAATAGTTTACTCAGATAAGTAAGACACTTTTTACGGAAAAATTCTGTGTATTTAATGAACACTTCACTTCACTTTCAGTGAGTCATCCCGGGTTGAAAAACGTTGGGGTACCTGACTTGTCAGGTACCTTAAAAGGTCCGGTCTTATGACCTCACCCATCGGAAAGGGAAGAGGTCCCCTATAAGGGTCGGGTCCCCAGCTTGGGTCCAGAAGACGTAACGTTTAATACACATACACATACTATGTATAAGTGTATATAATAGTGTATAAAATATATAGTATATAGTGTATGTGAATGTATATGACTCTTCCATAAAAAGTGTCTTACCTGTCTGAGTTTTCACTCGTAAAATATAATACGACTTAAGACACGAGGTTGGTAAGGTTAATATTATGTCAGTGTCACATATGTAATTTGTATATGTAATTTGTATGTATAAAAAATTTAATTTGTAAATCAAAGTGAGACTCATCTTTACTTATCTTTATATTTTGTGTTTTAGTCTTTGAGATGAGTAATAAAAAAACGTACATTAAAAGAAACTTATTATATTCGGAGTAACCCTAGTTTAGAACTCGAGTTATTTATCTTCTGTGTCTAGTACGGACCGAGTGAGACAAGTCATAGACGATTTAGTGGTTTCTCCGAGTCTAACCACGACTTCCGGAAGAATAAAAATAAAAGGATCTCTACGTCCTTCGGACTTCCAATTTCGTGTTTTAACGAAGGTGGGTAGAGTACTTAAAACTTTGCGAAGGACGTGCCACGACTAAAGCGTAACGTCTTGACCGGAATTGGGACTGAGAGGACGATGGTACCGTTGGACAACCAAGTCTTACTTGACTTAACACCCTAATAGTGATTCCCCCTCCCGCTCCCCTCAAGACGAAATAAATAATTCGGTCAAGTGACACATTATGAATACTTACCCTTCTGGTTCTTTTTCATTAAGACAACAAAGAAAATTTCAGATACAGTATAAAAATTGTGTGGTATCGATAATTTATAAATACAATTCAGATATCTCCAATCAAATAGTAGCATAGTAGTCACCCTACGTCTCTTGTTTACTTTAGTTTTAATTTCAGAAGTAATAGAGTAACTTCTAAGTAAATTTTTTTTTACCCTAAACCCGTCATACTTCTTTCCTACTATTTACTTTAATCTTGAACTAGGGCAGTCAAAAGGGACGGGTATAGCCCATTGAAATCATACTAAACGTTACAATTCGAATTTTATTTGGACTTCACAACCAAGTATGGTGGGTGTCTGAAGACTTGTAAGGTCAAGGGTACTTTACCGGAGTCAATTTAACCTTGGGTACTGTCTACCTTAGTCTTGAACAACGGAGTAGTGTTTAGTGAAAGAGTTTTATCGTCGTCGTACTCTTTATTTGGACAAACATTTACCTCATTTTCGGAAAGTGTTATACCAGACAAAGACACCTTTATATGTATAGGAAAGATAGGAAGAGATGTATTACAGATTATGATCCTAAATGTGTAACGTCTACCGATTATTATCAACAACTATTAATTGACCCTTTAAGATGGAATGTATAAAGTGTTGATGAAACAAGAGGGGTACCATTTTGGTGAAGTGGGTGTAATAACTATTTAGGAGTGTTATTGGAATATTCCATTCATATTAGGGATGGAATCTAGGTCGATCTAATTCACGGACGAGTTTATTTAGTATTTCGATCTTAAAATCAGTCAAAACAAAAAACAAAACAAAGTAAATAATAGAGGTTTCGGAAAAGAGGTTCATTTCCAAGGTTAGGTAGTCCAGTCTCCCTGACAGACTTTAACTTCAGACTTTCAGTTTCAGAAACTCGATACTATGTCCTTAACTATACGGTCAGTTGTACTCTTGCCGATTCGATAATACACCACCAGGTTTACGTGGTACATTATGTACACACTTTTGAATTAACAAATTTTGTCGTTTGAGCATTCACAAAGATCTAAGAGTTCTAATCTTTTAACGGTCAATTTTTCCCTATGGTCACAGCCCTCGATGTCAACCCAAGTTTGAGTTTAATTCCATTTATCATTTGATCTATGAGAAATTTCTTATTTGGTACCATGATAAGACCCTAAAGTCTACAAGACTTTCGTGGTTCCGATTTCTTGGGGACTCTACTGGTACACCCTACGTGTCATTCGTGAAAAAAAAAAAATAATTTGACTCTACTCCAATATTTTCATGTATAAAGTATTTCGTGTTCTATCGTTTCTCCTTCATACGAACTAATGTGGAACAGTAAATGAGTTACGTACAAATGACTCGTCGAGTGTCCTTTCTCGGTACCCAACCCGTAATATCTTCTGTACATCTCACATAAGTCTCGTTTAGAGAATGAAGTTTCTCAAATATTAAATTGTTCACTTTGTCCGGTTCTACTTATCGGTATCGATACATCGTTTTGGTTCTTTTTTTTTTACAACGTTGTTTTCATTTTCTTTTAGTGACACTTTCGTTTCTTTTACCTCGTTAACTACGTGAGAACTACCTCCACCGTCGTACGCGTGATTTACGACTTTCTATTGTTTTACAATTCTCAGGTCGTCCGACTTCTTGGTTTTCGTAACTCTGTATTTCTGTACGACCTCGTTGTCCTTCACTGTCACACCAAGAATATAGTGATACAGAATCGTGTCTAAAATCTCGGGTTGAAGTGGTTCTGGAAGGTGGGGTAGTAGATGACGAGGGGTACTGTAGATTTCAGTGTTGTCACTATTAGTAAATTATTTTCCGGTAGTTCCCCCCTTTTTAGACTATTTTATTGTTCGGAGTCTTATTATGTAAGACTGAACTTTTTCAGGACTCTGATGTCTCGTCTCACCTCCATCCGTATACATTTACTATACCTTTAATTGATATTTATGTGTACACCGAAACTGAGAGGTCTTTTTTTGTTTTTTGTTTGAACGACTACTAACGATATTTTTGAGAAATCTTCCATCTGTGACAGACTTATGAACGTCTGTTTAACAGTAGAAACAAGGTTTAGTTTTCCGAATTTGAGAGGTTCTTTTCGAGAAGACCGAAAAGTCAGGGACCAAGAAAAGTGGGAAATCTTCAAGGGACTAGTTTCGGGTACCCTGAAGGATCGGAAGGTCGACAGTCCTTCTTGTCGTCGTCGTATTTACAGTAATGGACATCTCCGATGTATAAACCCAACCATATTGTATATATATATATACTTCCTGTCTTTATCATACCTGGATTGTCTTCGTCTTCCATAATTCTCCACCGTTCTTATGTGTCTTCTTGACACGTTTTTTCTAGAAGCACTGGTTCTATTAGTGCTACCACACTAGTGAGTGGATCTCGGTCTGTAGAACCTTACGCTTCAGTTCACCCGGAATCTTTCGTAGTGATATTTGTTTCGATCACCTCCACTACCTTAAGGTCAACTCGATAAAGTTTAGGACTTTCTACTACAACACTTTCACGACGTGAGTTATACGACCGATTAAACCTTTTGAGTCGTTGCCGGTGTCCTGACCTTTTCCAGTCGAAAGTAAGGTTAGGGTTTGTTTCCGTTACGGTTTCTTACGAGTTTGATGGTGTGTTAACGTGAGTAGAGTGTGAGATCATTTCATTACGAGTTTTAATAGGTTCGGTCCGAAGTCGTTATGCACTGGTACTTGAAGGTCTACCAGTTCGACCAAAATCTTTTCCGTCTCCTTGGTCTCTAGTTTAACGGATGTAGAAGACCTAGTACCTTTTTCGTTCTCTCAAGGTCTTTTTGTAGATAAAGACGAAATAAATGATACGGTTTCGGAAACTGACACACCTAGTGTTTTTTGACACCTTTTAAGACTTTCTCTACCCTTATGGTCTGGTGGACTGGACGGAGAACTCTTTGGACATACGTCCAGTCCTTCGTTGTCAATCTTGACCTGTACCTTGTTGCGTGACCAAGGTTTATCCTTTTCCTCACGTAGTTCTGACATATAACAGTGGGACGAATAAATTGAATATATGTCTCATGTAGTACTCTTTACGACCCGACCTTCTTCGTGTTCGACCTTAGTTCTAACGACCCTCTTTATGGTTATTGGAGTCTATACGTCTACTGTGGTGGGAATACTTCTCCTTGATTTTACGGAGAACTACTTGCACTTTCTCCTCTCACTTTTTCAACCAAATTTCGGGTTGTAAGTCTTTTGTTTCTAGTACCGTAGACCAGGGTAGTGAAGTACCCTTTATCTACCCCTTTGTCATCTTTGTCACAGTCTGAAATAAAAAGACCCGAGGTTTTAGTGACGTCTACCACTAACGTCGGTACTTTAATTTTCTACGAATGAGGAACCTTCCTTTCAATACTGGTTGGATCTATCATATAAGTTTTCGTCTCTGTAATGAAACGGTTGTTTCCAGGTAGATCAGTCACCAGTACATACCTACACTTAACCTGACACTTCTTTCGACTCGTGGCTTCTTACTACGAAAACTTGACACCACAACCTCTTCTGAGAACTCTCAGGGAACCTGACGTTCCTCTAGGTTGGTCAGGTAAGACTTCCTCTAGTCGGGACCTTAAAGAAACCTTCCTTACTACGATTTCGACTTTGAGGTCATGAAACCGGTGGAGTACGTTTCTCAACTGAGTAACCTTTTCTGAGACTACGACCCTCCCTAACCCCAGTCCTCCTCTTCCCCTGTTGTCTCCTACTCTACCGACCTACCGTAGTGACTGAGCTACCTGCACTCAGACTCACTTGAGGCCCTCAACCACTACCTGTCCCTCCGGACCACACGACGTTAAGTACCCCAGTGTCTCTCAACCTGTGCTGACTCGCTGACTTGACTTGAATATAGACGTACACTAGCTAAAGGTAGTGTAAATGTTATCGTCCTTCAAAAAAGAAGATACCTCATTTTATTGACATTACGAGTGGATATAACTGTTTTTATCGTTTTATTAATTTTAAAACATTACGATCTCTTCATACTATAAAATCTCCTAACAGATAAGTATCGTATTCGGGAAGACTATTACGTATACAAGTTAACTTTTTTTTAAAGACCCAGGTAAACAGTGTACGTCTGTCGAGGAAGAATAGGGGAAAGATGATTACGATTCAATGTCTTCATTAATTTAAGGTTACGACGATGATGTAAAGGAAATCCGTTTTAACTTTCTGAACTATTTCTTTATATAACTTCAGACTTAGTCCTTAAAGATAAAGTAATTAAGGTAAGAAGTTTTTTTAATAAAGGAATTTACAGTAGTTAAAGTAAGACATTTTTAAAGTTTACTCAGATAACTTCGTTATAACTATTTTATTTTCACAATGAAGAAATAAGAAAGTTGTTCCTAAAAGAACAGAGTGACATGATTTAAATTTCAAGTCGAGAAGGATAAAAGAGAGAAAAAAAGGGGTAGAATAAAGAAATAAGATTTAAGTAAGTAAATCGGTTATAGATCAAAGACACATGAAGATATAAGGTCATTGACAAGAACCCTCGATCTCCATGGCGTTACTTATTTTGTTTGTTATTAATGGGAGTCCTTCTAATGTACATCACCACTTTTTCATCCTTTATTTCTTTTATTTTCACGTTTAATTCTTATAATCTATTCTCTGAAAGGACCACCAGGTCACCTATTCTGTGACACAAGTGTTTCGTCCCCTGTACCCAAGTTTGTAACCAACCCCTATTTTCTAGGGTATACTACGTACCGTCCCGGTTTTTTCTTCTTCTTCTTCCTTTTTTTTTTTCTTACCATCGATTTTCTTCATTGTTATTTTTAGTTTGTTCCTTACTTTTATCCTTTTAACCCATCCTCAACTTCAACATCTTTCTCACTGTAACTCTTCAGTCATAAAGTGTCCTTTGAACTTCATTTATTCTGTCTTTTGGTAAATCTAAAAACTCTTTTATCGTGAAGACTTCCTCCTCTGTTATTTACGTTTTCAGAACTCCACCCTCGTACGGACCGTAAAAGATCCTTGTCACTCTTTCGGTGACGTCAACCTCGTCTCAAGACCCCTCTCGTCATCCTTTACTCAAATCTCAGTCTAGTGTTTCCGGTTCATCTAGTATCGTTATCGACGTCAAAGATAAGAACGGTTGTTTCAAGACCGATCAGTTTCGACACAAAAAAGTTCATCAGTACATACCTACACTCTCGACCTGATATTTCTTTCGATTCGTGATTTCCGAAGGGAACACCGAGTCGACCATTTTCTTAGACGGACGTTTCGTCCTCTGGACCCAAACTAGGAACCCAAACCTTCTAAGGGACCTCTTCCCTTTCCGATGGGTGAGGTCATAAGACCGGACCTCTTAAAGTACCTGACATATCAGGTACCCCAACATTTCTCAGCCTGTACTGACTCACTAACGTGAAGTGAAGTGTTCGTGATTTCTTCACTACGAAAACTTGACACCACAACCTCTTCTGAGAACTCTCAGGGAACCTATCGTTCCTCTAGGTTGTTCAGGTAGGATTTTCTTTAGTCAGGACTTATAAGTAACCTTCCTGACTAGGACTTCGACTTTGAGGTTATAAACCGGTGGACTACACTTGACTGAGTAACCTTTTCTGGGACTACGACCCTTTCTAACTTCCGTCCTCCTCTTCCCCTGTTGTCTCCTATTCTACCAACCTACCGTAGTCACTGAGTTATCTGTACTCAAACTCATTTGAGGTCCTTAACCACTACCTGTCCCTTCGGACCGGACGACGTCAGGTACCCCAGTGTTTCTCAGTCCGTTCTGACTCACTGACTCGACTTGACTAGTAGACTAGGTCTAATATTCACCCAGTCTAACCAACGACACAAATCTTATGTCACCTTTGTCCTCTTTGGTTATCTTCATACAAGGATCCACTCTCTCATCGTGTAACCATTGTCACCTTCTTCATTCTTCTATGTTACCCCTCTATTAAACTCCAACTCTGTTGTCCTAAAATACGGTCGAGTACTTACCCAATACTCTATTTCTCTCCTTAGTCCCTGTTTTAGTACCCAAAGCCGGATCCCTACCCCGGTTTTGAAACTTGGTTTAGAAACTTGATTCTACGCTTTCACTCCCTCCGACTTTAATACAACTCTTCATCCTTTGGTCTTTAAAGAGATTCCGGTACAATGTAAACTCTGTGTACAACCTGTAGGTTCTCCTCTCCAATAAATCTGTAGTAAATTCAAGTCCCTTTATAATATCCGACCTGTATGTATAAACCTTGAACAACTGTTTATGAACCACTATCTGAGTCATTCTTAGTGGATTCCTCACTCACATCTGTCTTTTGTCTTCCCAAGACTCCGAATTCGAGACCAAAGGTTACAAGACTTCGGTCCCTCTATGTTAATCTGTCGTTTCCTCTGACTCTTTCTTATCGGTCACTCCAGTACACTCTTTGTCCATACACACTACCAGATCTTTGGTTTCCTTCATAAATTTCCATTTATATATATACACACACACACACACACACATACACCCACACACACACAAACGTAATAGTTTATAACGATTTAACTTATTCTATTCCTGAATCTTAACTAGTGGTCTAAACTGTTATGTCTCCAGTAACTACTAGAGTTGGTCTCGATAAAGACCTTTCCCAAACTCTTACACTCCCTGTTAAACCCATTCATGAGTGTTAAGAGTTTCTCAAAGAACATTTCTCTTCTTCTCTATGTCCGTCGGTCACACTCCGTTTGACCCTAGTCCTCTCCAAAACAAACGGACAAAATATCCAGAACGTCAACCTTCTTTATCGTAGGGTAGACACACGACTATCCCTACTAGGTCATCTTTCCCCTTTCAGCTACGTGTTTTCCCCCCTTAATGACTGGGTTCAAAGAACTCATTCGTCCTCCCCTCCCAACTATTGAATTCACCTCACTAATTATTTCTATGTCCTTGTGTCTTGTCAATAAGTAAAAAAACTGTGAAGTAACATTATAAATAAATAAATAAACTTGTACACGTTGGTTAAAATAAATAAATATATAAGTAAAATGAAATGTTATAACATAACCAAAACGGTATGTAACTGTACTTAGCCGGTGCCCACATGTACACAAGGGGTAGGACTTGCGGGGGGGTGGAGGGAGGGGTAGGGTAGGGAGACCCAGTAGGGTCATGTGGTCGGGGCTCGTGTGACACAGTACGTACCTTGGACCTGACCGTTAAGTAAAGTGTATACTATTATATGTACAAAGTTACGGTAAGAGGATTTGGTAGGGTGGGAGCGGGAGAGGGTGTCCCAAGTTTTCGGACAAGATATTTAGACACAGAGAAAACGACAGAACGTATGACTCAATAGTAATGGTAGAAAGATTTAAGGTATATATACACAATCATATGACATAACCACAAAAAGAAAGACCGAATGAAGTGAGACATATTATCCGAGGTCAAAGTAGGTGGAGTAATCTTGACTAAGTTTACATAAGAAAAATTACCGACTCATTATAAGGTAACACATATACGAAAGAATAGGTAAGCAGACGACTACCTGTAGATCCAACGAAGGTACAGGACCGATAATATTTGTCACGACGCTACTTGTAACCCCATGTCACAGAGAAAGTTAAGACCAAAGGAGTCACACATACGGGTCGTCACTCTAACGACCCAGTATACCGTCAAGATAAAGGTCAAAAAATTCCTTAGAGGTGTGACAAGAGATATCACCAATATGATCAGACGTAAGGGTGGTTGTCATTCTCCCGAGGGAAAAGAGGTGTGGGAGAGGTCGTAAATAACGAACATCTGAAAATCTATCATCGGTAAGATACCATGGAGTAACACCAAAACTAAACGTAAAGAGATTATTACTCACTATAACTCTTAGAAAAGTATACAAACAATCGGTAGACATACAGAAGAAACCTCTTTTCAGACAAATCAAGACACCGGGTAAAAAACTAACCCAGTAAATAAAAAGACCTTAACTCGACGACCACAACGAACATACAAAAACTCTAATTAAGAAACAGTCAACGAAGCAAACGATAATAAAAGAGGGTAAGACTTCCGACAGAAAAGTGCAACGAATATCAAAGAAAACAACACGTTTTCGAAAATTAAAATTAATCCAGGGTAAACAAATAAAAACGAAAATAAGGGTTATAAGACCCACCACCCAGTATCTCCTAGGACGACACTATATACAGTCTCTCACAAAGCGGATACAAGAGGAGATCCTCAAAATATCAAAGACCAGAATACAAATCTAGAAATTAAGTAAAACTCAAGTGAAAACACATACCACAATCTTTCACAAGATCAAAGTAAGAAAATGTCCACCAACTGGTCAAAAGGGTCGTGGTGAACAATTTCTCTAATAGAAAAGAGGTAACATATTAAAACGGAGGAAACAGTTTCTATTCCACAGGTATCCACGTACCTAAATAAAGATCCGAAAGATAAAACAAGGTAACTAGATATAAAGACAGAAACACGGTCATGGTATGACAGAACTACTGACACCGAAATATCATCTCGGACTTCAGTACGTCTTACTAAGGAGGTCAAGGTAAGAAGAAAGAGTTCTAACGAAACCGATAAGCTCCAAAAAAACATAAAGGTACTTTTAACACTTTAATAAATAAGATCAAGAGACTTTTTATGACAACCATCGAACGATCCCTAACGTAACTTAGATAAGTCATCCCTAACGAAACCCATCATATGAGTAAAAGTGATATAAGTGAAAAGGTTAGGTACTTGTGTCATATACAGAAGTAGATGAACACGGGAGAAACTAAAGAAAGTGGTCACAGAATATAAAAAGATATATATCTAGAAAACAAAGAAATCTATCTATATAATGATTCATAAAATAAGAAAAACAACGTCACCCCTTACCTTAGCAAAGGAATTAAAGAGAAAGACAAAAGAGTAACAATCGTATATTCTTACGTTCCCTAAAGATACACAACTAAAATATAGGACGTTGAAATGATATACGTAACTAAGTCAAGTCAACGAGTCAGTACAGGCTGAAAAACACTGGGGTACTTAACGTCGTACGGTCCGGAGGGACAGGTAATGGTTGAGGGCCTCAAATGAGTTTGAGTACAGGCAGCTCAGTCACTAAGGTAGGTCGGTAGAGTAGGAGACAGCAGGGGAAGAGGATGACGGGGGTTAGGGAGGGTGGTAGTCTCAGAAAAGGTTACTCAGTTGAGAAGCGTACTCCACCGGTTTCATAACCTCAAAGTCGAAATGGTAGTAAGGAAGGTTTCTTGTGGGTCCTGACTAGAAATCTTACCTGACCAACCTAGAGGAACGTCAGCTTCCCTGAGTGGGAGTTCTCAGAAGAGGTTGTGATGTCAAGTTTTCGTAGTTAAGAAGTCGTGAGTCGAAAGAAGTGTCAGGTTGAAAGTATAGGTATGTACTGGTCACCTTTTTAGTATCGGAACTGATCTGTCTGGAAACAACCGTTTCTTACAGAGACGAAACCTTATACGATAGATCCAACAAGTATTGAAAGGAAGGTTCCTCATTCGTAGAAACTTAAAGTACCGACGTTAATTGTAGACGTCACTAAAACCTCAGGGGGGTTTATTTCAGACTGTGACAAAGGTGACAAAGGGGTAGACAAAGGGTACTTCACTACCCTGGTCTACGGTACTAAAATCAAAGTACTTTCAACTTGAAATTCGGTTTAAAAAGTGAGAGAAGAAAGTGAAAATAGTTCTCCAAAAAATCAAGGAGAAGTGAAAGACGGTATTCCCACCACAGTAGACGTATAGACTCCAATAACTATAAAGAGGACCGTTAGAACTAAAGTCGAACATGAAGAAGGTCGCGTCGCAAAGAGTACTACACGAGACGTATATTCAATTTATTCGTCCCACTGTTATATGTCGGAACTGCATGAATAAAAGGATAAACCTTAGTCAGACAACAAGGTACGGGTCAAGATTGACAACGAAGGACTAGACGTATGCCCAAAGAGTTTTCCGTCCAGTCCACCAGACCATAAGGGTAGAGAAAGTCTTAAAAGGTGTCACATAACACTAGGTGTGTCAGTTTCCGAAATCGTATCAGTTATTTCGTCTTTATCTACAAAAAGACCTTGAGAGAACGAAAAAGGTACTAGGTTGTCTACAACCGACCTTGGTCAGAGACCCTGGTCTCTAAATTAGAGACTAAGGAGACGGAAAAGATTTTGGTCGAACTTGGAGTCCCTCAAGTGCCAAGTACATAACGACTTCGGACCGAACCTCTTAAAACTCGTAATGAAATGGTCGTACACCCTACTCACGTTAACACACCATCAAACTCGTAAGAAACCGTAAAGGAAAGAAACCCTAACCTTACTTTTGACTGGAAAAGGTTAGGACACCGATGACGACTCAAAAGGTTTAATCGACCGTATAACTCCCGTCGTGAAAGTGTCGTAGTAGAAAATCCTAAACTTTATCGAGTTGACCTTAAGGTAGTGGAGGTGATCGAAACAAGTATCACTACGAAGGATTCCGGGTGAACTGAAGTGTAAGGTCAGACCGAGATCCACTCACTAGTGTGGTAGAACTAATAGAACCAGTACTTCTAGAAAAGACATGTCAAAAAGACACATAAGAACGGTGGAGAAGAATTATGTAAGACAAAGATAAGCCAGGTGTGGTAAAGACAGGAAATAACTCGGGTAGAAACGTACTTTACAAGGGAACCATAGAGATTAAAAGAACTTCTCTAGAGATCAGAAAGGGTAAGACAACAAAGGAGATAAAGAAACGCAACTATGGACTCTTTCCGAAAGAATAGAGAGGAACAATAAGAAACCTTGAGACGTAAGTCTACGAATATAGAAAGGAAAAGAGGAAACGAAAAACGGAGAGAAGAGAAGTGTCGAAAAACATTCCGGAGGGGTCTGTCGGTAAAACGAGAAAACGTAAAGAAAAGGTACTACCAGAACTAGGGACAGAGGACATATTACAGTACTTGGAGACAGGTATCAAGTAGTCCGTGAGATAGTCTAGATCAGGGAATTTAGATAAAGAGTGAAGGTGACATATTAGTATTCCCTAAACTGAATCCAGTATGGACTTACTAGATCACCAAAAGGGATGAAAGAAGTTAAACTCGGACTTAAACCGTTATTCCTCAAGTACTAGACTCTGTGTCAACCGAGGGTCAGAACAAAAACGACTGACATGTTTCGAAGAGGTAGACACCGACGTGTCTTATATTAGTTAGACTAAAGTAACAACTGTTAGACCACTACAAGTACACATCTCAGAAGAGAACACAACAACCTTCTCCCACAAACGATACTGGTCACGTAATAGAACCATTTTGAGACAATCGGAAACGGGACGAAGTAAGGCATAAGGTTCCGGTTTAAATGGACATCATGGTCCACAAAGAACTGAAGGATGAAAACGTAAGGTCAGAGGATATTACTTTTCCTGTAGAAAAAACCCACAATCAAGATTTCCAGAAGATCCAGAAGTATCTTGGCAAGTTGAAGTCGAAGAAGTCCCAATGACCAACCCCGTATCCGAACCTAATGACATTATAATATACTAATCGAGATCATTAAATATCTGTGGTTTGCTTCCGTCCTCATCGTTATAAGTATAGTCTATTTTATCTCAAATTTTGTTTCCGGTACTTCTCTCTGTTTCTTCCTGTTATGTATTACTAGTTTCCTAGTTAAGTTCTTCTTCTATATTGTCAATATTTATATATACGTGGGTTGTATCCTGATGGCGTTATACATTCTGTTTACGATTGTTCATACTTTCCGTTTTAATTGTTATTGTGTTATTATCACCCTCTGAAATTATGGGGAGTGTGGATACCTATCTAGATGATTTGTCTTTTAATTATTCTTTTGTCTTTGAAATTTACTATGTCATCTGGTCAATCTGGATTAACTATAGATATCCTGTAAAGTGGGGTTTTGTTACTTAAAGTGGAAAAAGAGTGCACGTGTACCTTGGAAGAGATCCCATCTAGTGTAGGACCCGGTATTTAGATCGGAACCATTTAAGTTTTTTTAATTTTAGTAAGGTTCGTAGAAAAGACTGGTGTTACGTAATTCTAATCTAGAGTTAATGTCCTCTTTTTGATAATTTTTAAGGTTGTATACCTCCGACTTGTTGTGCGACGACTTATTGGTTGTTTAGTGTCTTCTTTAGTTTTTTCTTTAGTTTTATACGTATCTTTACTTACTTTTACTTTTGTGTTGTTGGAGTTTGGACACCCTGTGATATTTTCGTCACGAATCTCCTTTCAAGTATCGTTATGTCCGTATGGAGTTCTTTGTTCTTTTTTCAGTTTATTTATTGGATTGAGATGTAGATTTCGTTGATCTTTTCCTTCTTTACTTCTTGGGGTCCCAATCGTCTTCCTTTCTTTAGAATTTTTAACCCCGTCTTTATGTACGTTTTCTTTGTTTTCTCTGGTATCGTTTTTAGTTGTTTCGGTTTTCGACCAAGAAACTTTCCTATTTATTTTGACTGTTTGGTAATCGGTCTGAATAGTTCTTTGTTTCCCTCTTTTTAGTTTAGTTGTTTTAATCTTTACTTGTACCTCTCTAGTGTTGTCTGTTGTGTCTTTATGTTTCCTTGTACTCTGATGATAGTTGTTGATACACGATTATTTTACCTGTTGTACCTTCTTTACCTGTTTAAGAATCTTTTCATGTTGAAAGGTTTTGACTCGGTCCTCCTTTGTCTTTTAGAATTGTCTGGGTAATGTTCGTGTCTTTAACTTTGACATTAGTCTTTAGAAGGTCGTTTGTTTTCGGGTCCTGGTCTGTCGAAGTGTCGACTTAAGATGGTTTTTAAATCTCTTCTCGATTGTGGATAGGATGAGTTTGAGAAGGTCATTTAACGTCTCCTTCCATTTGAAGGTTTGAGTAAGTGATAGTGGGATTATGGTTTTGGACTGTTTCTACGGTGTTTTTTTCCTTTGATGTCCGGTTATAGTGACTACTTGTATCTACGTTTTTAGGAATTGTTTTAAGATCGTTCGTCTTAACTTGTTGTATAATTTTTCTAGTATGTGGTACTGATTCACCCGAAATAGGGTCCCTACTTTCCTAAGAAGTTATAGGTGTTTAGTTAGTTACATTATGTGGTGTGATTGTTTGACTTTTTATTTTTGGTATACTAATAGAGTTATCTTGTCAATAAGTTTTGTTGTCTTTAAGTCTGTGACATGGTACCTAAGTCCTCCCATCCATTTTCATCTCTATCCATAAGAATCTGTATCGCCCAAACATCGGTAGATATACCTGTAGTTCAGATACATAAGTATCTGAAGTCAAAAGAGTCATTTTGTCCTTCGTTCTAGTAGTGGATTCTCCTGTCAACCACTTACGTCCTAACCTATAAACATCTACCTCCTCTTTTATACTATAATAGTAGATTCTTCTCTCTCTAGATTACCAAGTCCCCTATAATCCTAAGGTCTTGTCGTAATTACCCGGTGAACTCCAGACACTCACACTTAAATTTCACTTTAAATACTCACACCAATACACAGGAGAGGACAATGTAAGTCAACATCCTCTCTTCCATTCTCACCCACCTTTTGACCTGAACTGATTTTAAGAACAAACCGTTTTCTCTAATGTTTCTTCCCTCTCTATCTCTCCCCAGTTTTTACAAAAGTTTCCTTACTAATATTACTACTCGGTACTTTAAATTTGAACTGTTGTTCCCACCACTTCTCATTTCCCCTATTCTCTCTCACTTTTCTACCACCCTAGGTGCCCAAGGTAAAAACCACCCACACCCCCTAATAACCTTAATTGCATGATCTCCGTCATATCGCCCTTATATCTTCCGCTGACGATCACACTTTATAAACCTTAAGTCTAAACCCTATCCAACGTAAATAATCATTCCAACACCAATAATCATTCCAACGTCAATAAAAGTTCACGTATTGGTACGTTCACTTATCGACTACCTCTTACCTTGTACTTTTTATAACCTTTACAGTAGTAATACTTATAACTTTAGTTGTTCATAATTGTGTCGTTGTCACACTCTTTTTCACTGTCACTATTCCCAGACACAAATCACCCACTCATTCACTGGACCCCGTTATCTACAGACGTTGTACCTCCCCATCTCCGACTCATTCATTACTGTACTCTGTACTTCAACCTACGAAAATACCTTCTCTCTTCTACTTGACACTCGTCGTTTCTGCTCGTTCTTTTTCTCAGAGTCTCCTTGGTCCTTGGAGTCTCCTCTCCGTCCTAAGGAATCCTTTTCCAATTTTTCTTGTGAATGTTTTCTCAAACTCCTACGTCCCCTAAAACAACTGTTAGTCGGACTCATAGTTTCTTGTCTACTTTTTTCTATGTTCTATATCCTTCCTCATCCTTAACCCAGGTTTCTTCACTGTAGGTTTCAAATCCCCCATAAAATTCAACTTGTCAAGATACTTCTCAATGTTCTTGAAAATCTTGATTGTGGGTTTTTTTCTACAGGAAGAGTAATGTCTCCTTACCTTACGTTTTCATCCTTCAGTTCTTTGTGGACTATGATGTCTGTTTAAACCGGAACCTCATGTCTTACTTGGTCCCGTTTCCGATTATCTCAAAACGGTTCTATTGCGTGATCAGTATCGTTTGTAGGAGAAGGTTGTTGTGTTCTCTTCTGAGATGTATACCTGTAGTGGTCTACCAGTTGTGGTTTTAGTCTAACTAATATAAGACACGTCGGTTTCTACCTCTTCGAGATATGTCAGTCAATTTTTGTTCTGGTCCTCGACTGACACCGAGTCTAGTACTTGAAGAATAACGGTTTAAGTCTGAATTTAACTTCTTTGACCCCTTTTGGAGATCTGGTAAGTCCATGCTGGATTTAGTCTAGGGAATACTAATATGTCACCTTCACTCTTTATCTAAATTCCCTGATCTAAACTATCTCATGGACTACTTCATACCTACCTCCAAGTACTGTAACATGTCCTCTGTCCCTAGTTCTGGTAGGGGTTCTTTTTCTTTACGTTTTTTTCGTTTTACCGACAGACTCCTCCGGAATGTTTATCGACACTTTTCTTCTCGTCGTTTTTCGTTTCCTGTTTTTCTTTCTATATGGGTAGACTTACGTCTCAAGGTTTCTTATCATTCCTCTCTATTCTTTTGGAAGGAGTCACTAGTTACGTTTCTTTATCTCCTTTTGTTATCTTACCTTTTCTGATCGCTAGAGAAGTTCTTTTAATCTCTATGGTTCCCTTTTAAAGCACGTTTCTACCCGAGTTTTATTTTGTCTTTACCATACCTGGTTTGTGTTCGTCTCCTATAATTCTTCTCCACCGTTCTTATGTGTCTTATTGACATGTTTTTTTCGAGAAGTACTGGTTCTATCAGCGCTGACACTAGTGAGTAGATCTCGGTCTGTAGAACCTTACACTTCAGTTCACCCGGAATCTTTCGTAGTGATATTTGTTTCGATCACCTCCACTACCTTAAAGTCAACTCGATAAAGTTTAGGACTTTCTACTACGACACTTTCACGATGTGAGTTATACGGTCGTTTAAACCTTTTGAGTCGTCACCGGTGTCCTGACCTTTTCCAGTCAAAAGTAAGGTTAGGATTTCTTTCCGCTACGGTTTCTTACGAGTTTGATGGCGTGTTAACGTAAGTAGAGTGTACGATCATTTCATTACGAATTTTAAGAGGTTCGGTCTGAAGTCGTTATACACTCGGTACTCGAAGGTGTACAAGTTCCATCAAAATTTTTCTCGTCTCCTTGGTCTCTAGTTTAACGTGGTAGGCGACCTAGTAGTGTTTTCGGTCTCTCAAAGTCTTTTTGTAGATAAAGACGAAATAACTGATACGGTTTCGGAAACTGACACACCTAGTGTTCTTTGACACCTTCTAAGACTTTCTCTACCCTTATGGTCTGGTGGATTGGACGGAGAACTCTTTAGACATACGTCCGGTCCTTCGTTGTCAATCTTGACCTGTACCTTGTTGTCTGACCAAGGTTTATCCTTTTCCTCATACAGTTCCGACATATAACAGTGGGGCGAATAAATTGAATATACGTCTCATGTAGT
Source organism: Capra ibex (assembly GCA_006410555.1). Lineage (NCBI taxonomy): Eukaryota > Metazoa > Chordata > Mammalia > Artiodactyla > Bovidae > Capra > Capra ibex. The sequence goes on along the minus strand of SJYO01016970.1, from coordinate 21,272,449 downwards.
ACTCTTTACGACCCGACCTACTTCATGTTCGACCTTAATTCTAACGACCCTCTTTATAGTTATTGGAGTCTATACGTCTACTGTGGTGGGAATACCGTCTTTCACTTCTCGTTGATTTTTCGGAGAACGACTTTCACTTTCACCTCTCACTTTTCCAATCGAATTTCGAGTTGTAAGTCTCTTGATTCTAGTACCGTAGGCCAGGGTAGTGAAGTACCCTTTATCTGCCCCTTTGTCACCTTTGTCACAGTCTGAAATAAAAACCCCTGACGTTTTAGTGACGTCTACCGTCAACGTCGGTACTTTAATTTTCTACGAATGAGGAACCTTCCTTTCAATACTGGTTGGATCTGTCGTATAATTTTTCGTCTCTGTAATGAAACAGTTTGTTCCAGGCAGATCAGTTCCGATACCACAAAGGTCATCAGTACATACCTACACTCCCAACTTGATATTTCTTTCGACTCACGTCTTCTTAACTAAGAAAACTTGACACCACAACCTTTTCTGAGAACTCTCAGGGAACCTGACGTTCCTCTAGGTTGGTCAGGTAAGATTTCTTCTAGTCGGAACCCACAAGTAACCTTCCTGACTACAACTTCGACTTTGAGGTTATGAAACCGGTGGACTACGTTTCTCGACTGAGTAAATTTTTCTGGGACTACGACCCTTTAGACTTCCGCCCTCCTCTTCTCCTGCTGTCTCCTACTCTACCAACCTATCGTGGAGCTGAGTTACCTGTACTTAACCCGTTTGAGGTCCTCAACCAAAACCTGTCCCTCCGGACCGTACGAAGCCAAGTACCCCAGCGTTTCTCAGTCTGTGCTGACGCGTTGACTTGACTTGACTTGACACGACTTTATTCCCCACTGAACCTTTAGAAGATACTTCCCGTAGTAGTCGAAACAGAACTCACGCACGTAGGTACGAGTCAGTGAAGTCAGCATACACTGAGAAACGCTGGGATACTTGACATCGGGCGGTCCGAGGACACAGGTTTCCTAAGAGGTCCGTTCCTATGACTCGACCCAACAGTGCGGGAGGAGGTCCCGTCGAAACAGAATTGACAGGAGTTTTACCCATCCAAGCTCTCCGACTCACAACTCCCCTCCCTTCCGAACCATCTACCACCAGAACTGTTTTCATATGTCTAAAGACCCGGTAGACTGAGGACTACCTCCGTACCTGAGGATGTTTCTCCATGTCAGTATCACGCGAGAAGGTCGTCACCGGACGTCTCCCGTGACCACTCCTCCCGAGTTCGATGAAGGACTGAAGACGACTTTCTCCGAAGTCCCGTCCTTTTTCCCGTTACAACGGGATTATAGTTAATCAAACAGTAGGTGGAGGAACTTAATATGAATCTCGAATTAAAGAATACGATCATTCGTCACATGACTTTGTGAATACTTTTTTATAGAAACCTAGTCTTTATTTATGTAGACTACTGAGTTATCGACCCCTTATACCACTACGACGTTTTCCCGTTTCTACGAACGACTGACCACAGACTCTCTTCAGTGTGTCTCATATATATAGGGTGTAATTTTATAGAGGGGTTGACGGTTAGTACCACGGTCTTTACAGTGGCAATCTCTTAGTCCCTTAGAGTTCGCATTGACTCCGACTCTTTTTCGTTGTACCAGGGTGTGTCACTTACGTCCTAAATCGTAGGGTGACTAGACACACATTGGGGTCGGGTCCCGGAGTAGTCGACACATTACAGTCAATTGAACGAGATTAAAAGATTGGAGGGGTATCTTATAAGTGTGTACTGTCCCTCCCGTTCAAAGACAATCCACCTCTGTCCACAGTTCCAGCGAAAAGACGAGGCCCGTTGGTACCTTTCTAACAACTAAATCCTGTACTCCTCACCGACCGACGTACTTTGTCTTTTGACTTCTCTTACAAATTACCCGTCTCCTGTATACACCTGTAGACGTTTCGTACCACATATTTATACGAGAATCTGAAATTCGGGGTGTTTATAGGACCTAGAGACGTATTAGAGGTTAAGTATCATAAAGGGACACTCCATAAACTTATTTTTCGTGAATAATCTTTCTCTGTGACGTCTCTGTTAAGTGGAGATTCGAGAGAAGGTGAATGTCTAAGATCTTAAGTAACTCTCACATATTATTAACTTGTCTTTTCTCAGACCCGTTTCAATATTTTGTCCTTTTGCTTTCAAGTCACAAAAAGGTTTCCATACGTCCTGGGAGAATCACACAAAACTGTTAAGTTCCTAAAGGAGAGGTGGGAGGGAAGGAGCATCGAGTCTACCATTTCTTAGACAGACGTTACGTTCTCTGGTCCTAAACTAGTGACCCAGCCTTTCTAGGGGACCTCTTCCTTTACCGTTGGGTGAGGTCATAAGAATGGACCTCTTAGGGTATCTGTCTCCTCGGACCGCCCGATGTCAGGTACCCCAGCGCTTCTCATCCTGTACTGTATCACTGATTTGGTCGTGAGGGAGGGAGTGTGTGTGTGTGTGTGTGTGTGTGTGTGTGTGTGTGTGTCTACGGGAGAGTACCTTTACTGGGTGTGACTCTATGCATCCGGAGAATGGTGGGGTGGTGGTCACGGGGTCAGCAGTCGACTTTCTGGTGAGGGTCTCTCCGTCCCACCACCTCAATTCGATCCTTGTGTCCGAAACCGTTGAGCACTGTGACCCACTAAACCCCCGTTGATAAATTGGAAAGACTCAAAACGAAAAAGACCACATTTTCCTCTATTATTCTCCGGGAACTGTCACTATGTCGTGTCTGACTTACCCCATTTCACAAATCACAACACGGGTCACGTGTTATTTCTAAGTTATTTATCATTGATACTAAACAAAAGAACAAAAAAAATACTCGTGACAACAAGACAACGAGATACATAAAAGAACGACGACGACAACAACTAAGGGACAACTATACAGTCCTACGACTATCGTAGTTGGGGACTTCATTACGTGTAATCTTGTTAAGACATGTCGGAGTGGGTGAGTCCTAAAAGAGGTCTGTGTCTCTCTTCCGTCAACTACATAAGAGGTGACACAGACACGGTAAGTGAATAGATTGTCAGTCAGACCCCCAGGAAACTGTGGAGAGTGTGGTATGTTTTCTCATCGTCAAAACAGAAGACCCCTCGTCCTATTGGACTTTTATCCATCTAACGAAGGCTCAGACCAACAAAGGTTAACGGGATACGGGTAGAGAAGAAAAAGTCACGGATTTGAAGATTCAAAAAAGTTTTGAATTTACAAAAATAAATGTTTTCAGTTTCCATTTTCCATATTTATCTTTAATAAGGTATTAGTGCTTTTTTGATTTCCGTTCGAGATCCATCACTCGACGATCTCCTATAACGTAAGATGTTTACATATTACATTAGCACATAAAGGTAAGTAATAAAGAATGGACCTAACTAACACCTTCCTTTATTAAAAGAGGAAATCGAGGTATGACGAACTAGGTGTCGGTAACGGAGACCTAAAGGTCTTACTTATTGGGTGTCAACAGGTCTTTATTGCAAATAATTCGTTGTTATTTTGTGTGTTATCTTTTCCGGAATATTCATTTTGATATATAAATATTACGAAATAAAAAAAAAAACGAGGTCATGAGGTGTTTTGTGATGTCTGTCATTGTTTTATTAAGTCATCTATAATTTTTGAAAGTTCTCTGAATATCCTGTGAGAAATAGTATACACTCGTAGTTGTTACGGTGCCGATAATCTATGTGATAATTTGTGATAGTATCTATAGAAAGAACTTAATCCCAATACTAATTATAAAAATAAGTCTTCAGTATTGTAAATGTGTATGGGTATGTGTTCTCTTGTCAAGTCTCATTCACTTCGTCTATGAGGTCACTTTACCTTAGTAGACGAACATGTCGTAAATTTCCATAATGTCACAATTGTTCTCTCTTCAGTCGTGTGATTTCTCTTTATAACCCCAAGCGAACCCTACCCTCCCCACTTTTATCCCGTTAGTTACTTTCGACGAATGTATAAAAGGTAACGAGAGAATCGTTACACGAGGGAAGGGAAAAGACGGAAAAGAACCAACTCCATAAGGTCGTGAAAGTGATTGTCTAGAAGTAGATTCATGCCAGACAACCTTCATAGTAGTGAGAAACCCCAGGGATGTCCCTCGGAAAACGAATGGCTCCGGTCAAACAGTCAGAGGACTCTCGACACAACTGAGTTTACGAGAAACTCCCGGACGAGCTAAACCAAGAGTGGGACAGCTAGTAGAAGTCAACTCGGAACTGACCCTTGAGCGAAGTGACCCAACCGTAAGTACTAGAGTCCCATAAATTGGTCGTAGGACCGGTTCATGAGAGGATTAAGAACTAGAAACAGTAAGTCCAAGAGTATACGGTAGACAGACAAAAGTTGTAGACCGTAGGTCTGTCGAAACCCCTCGACCAATCGAAATCTAGAAGGTCCTGGTATCCCGTCAGAACTGTCTTGAAAGAGAGCCAATATGACTAACCCTTTTATACCTCCGAAACCTAAACGTCGTGAGAGGTAGGGATTTTCTAAATCTTACAGGAGGTGTGACTCGGGAAGACCATCCCGGAGACGGTGTCGTACTGGTCCACGAAACCCCATCGGTAAGAACCTCTCGTAGAATAAAACCTTGTCTAGACCTACCAGATTCAGTTGGAGACTCTACAGAAGTCCAAGTTGTCCTTAGAGTTCGAGGACAAGACCAAGGTGACCGAAGAGAGGTCAAAACTCGTACAGTTAGTTCAGAAGTCCCCCATAGACATTTAAGGAACTCTAAAGTTAGTCGACTATTTATCTAACTCCTAGTTCACCAAAGAGTTTCTCGGACCAACGAGAAAGGGGTCAAACGGGTAAGACCCTGGAGGGTGGAGGACGTCGTCAGTGATTGGAAAAGTCTATCCGTTAATGAAACCTCTGTAGTAGACTCTCAACCAGAAATGAGAGAAAGGCCTCTAGAAGTAGAACCTCCGGGTCGACGGGCCTTGCGAAGTAAAGCAGTGACTAAACGAGTCAAAACAGACGTAAGAGAAACGACAGGGAATGGAGAAGGACTCAAACTGAGAGATAAAAAAGGAGATGACCCAAGGTTAGAAGAGGGGGTTGGTGCAGAAGTATCCGTTACAATAATCGGAACATCTATAGTAGAAGTAGCAGACACATTTCAAAAACGAGGAGCAGTCGGGAGAGTACGAAGACCAACAAACCAGGGCAGTCAAAGGGGTCGAGAACCTTCTGTCTGAGGTTGCATCGTTCTAAAACTCCTCACATAACGAGAAGGTGGTAAAGTAAACACGCAAACTTCCCCAACAGGGACCTTAAGAGAAGTATGTATCCTCCCTTAGAGTACACGAACTCGAAAGAGAGACGGGTGACAACTCAGAGTATTAGTAGTCCGTACAGGTAACCTTTCGAGAAGAGACTTAAGTTTCATATTCCGGACAAAAGGAAACCCCGTCTGACCCCGAGTAAAAGTCGGACAGAGTTTCGAAGTCGATAATAGAAGTAGGTAAGTAGAAGTGAGTCCCTTAGGGAGCTTGAAAGACCGTTCAGTGGCAAAAGAAAAACGACTTCCCCTTGTCTTTGTGGAACCATCCCCAACATCAGACCCGACGAGAGAAGAAACACTCGAACAACAGCCTCGAAAAGATACATGAGGTTTCGGGACTAGTAAAGTCCTGACCCTTTGGAAACCTGTAAAAGGTTAGACTCTAGACCAAGGAAGACTTCGTCGACCAAAGAGACTTTACTTCGTCGAAGTCGAAGTCTCTCCTCCTTTTAATTTCCCTACTCTCTGTCCTGACGAGGTTCGGTCACTCAGAATCGAAGACGGTACAAACTTTCTAAAGGAATTTCGTATCTTTTGTACTCAATTGTGTTTACTTTGATAAACTGAGATATCGTTTTTTTCATTAATTAGTAACTTCCCCTTTTTCTTGTATCTAATGAGGTGTAATTAAATCCTACTGAGAAAAACTTTTGATATTTACAAAGTATGTGTTAGAAGTGTTCGATTGGTGTCCCTAGAAATCGTTTTAACAACGGGTAAAACGTAGTTTAAATATACCGTAAGAAAACCAATTTTATTATCGTTTTTGTGACTACACTCCAAAGAGTTCATACTAAAAAATTGAATATTCTGTACAAAACAAAATCCTACGTAATAAAGACAATTTATTTCTAAAAGGTTCTACTCAAAATCAATAAACATGTCGTAAATGTGACTTTCGTGACCGTCTTTTTAATCTACCGAGTTAAATTCTGTACGTACATGTGTGTCTGAATATAGGAATAGTTTTTGGTACACCAAATTAATGACTGAACAGGTAGATTAAACAACATCTTTGTATTGTTTTCACTGTAATGATATATTCTACTTCACTATAAGGTGCAATTACAATTAGTATGACTTAAGAGAACACCTACTCAGAGTACGTATATATAAAAGTCTTTATTGAACAGGAAATCAGACTATGGTTTAGTATAATAATTAAAACCTTCCAGACATGGAATTACTGGAGGTCTTATACCCAGAAGAGTTCAGGTTCGATCAACCGTTTGAATTGTTTCAAAAAAAATAAAAATTATAGGGGTTTCGTCATAAATAAATGAGTTACTTAAGGTTTTATAACTTAAATCTTCAGACCATAAAATATTAGTGAGTAGAACTAACTACGTGCGTACCATGATAGTCCTATGTGTTCGTGTTATCATTCTTAACGTTTTTTTTTTTAGGTGTTATAGGTCACTATAAATAAAGTCACATTTACATGGTCACATGGTTTTATATTTGACAAAATTTTGTAGACACGGGGTATAAAGAAGATTATTAAAACGACACTGACAGAACATTTTACGTTAGTACTAATATAAAAGGAGTCGGGAGTTCTCTATATCATTTATTATTGTCTACGATGTTTCTCTTGTATTCAAAAGACTTGGTCAGATAAAGGCTTGAACATTCACAAGTTTAAGTCGAACTGAGACACAGATAAACCCACACCTGGATACTTTAGAGTTTACTGAGTAAGACAATCTTTTAAAATTTTATTAACCATACATTAAGGGTCAAATCTTTTTACGTATGTCACATAACTTAAGAAGGTAAATTTTAAAAAGTAAGTAAGAAAAAGAAGTTCCGGAATATCAGAGAACATACTTAATCGTTCTCCTAATGAAAGATGTACAAAATGTAAACCGTAACGATTGTAACTTTAGATAAAATTATACACGTTAAAACAATGTTTATTTCATTTCCTTAAAATACAAACGAGTACTATAGAATTGAGTTAATACCAAAACACTATATATTCAATTCAATAACCTATAGTAGTGACAATCGAATCTGTAGTTAATATCTTTTATAGTAACAAGTGATCTAGTATAACCATAAATTCATTATAAAAGTCAAAAATCTTAGATTTTTGCAACATGAATGTCTTTAAAGAAATCATGTCTGAATAAATAATTTTACTAATAAATTTAATTAATAAATTTATATGTAAATGAAGGTAATTAAACCGATGAATTAAATGACTTCCCTTTTATAAATTTCCGTACAGTCTCCTTTGAAGATTTTATGAATGATACTTAGTTACAAATGATCTCGTTTAACATAAATATTGAATAATCGAATTTATTTTCATGTAATACGTAAGAACAAATATAATAAAGTCCTAATCAAATTTAAAATTTTAGTTGAAAGGTGTAACCGTAAACCTGATCGTTAAAATTCTTAGAATCACTTACATAAAAGAAACTTTGGTAATGGGACTTCATAGGAATTGAGTCAATATACGATCCAATACACTACTAGAAATTTTAGTAATAAAACATCCACTTGAATCGACACCACAACCCCGTCTTATAAGTCACGTCAATAAATTTGGTGTCCGCATTGTTCTCGATGGCAAACCAGTAAATGAGCCTAAGTCAAACCCATTGTAACAATAACGGAAACTGATTCTGAGTTCCCTAAAAAAATCTACTCGACTATCGTCGAGTAGATTTATAACTTCCACCAAAATTGTCAAGACTACAAGATACATCTCAAACTTGGTTTTTTGGAGTATTCTATTTTACAGAAAAGATAACTTTAATATGATCTCGTAACTGTTTACGTTGACCTACATAGTTTAAACTCGTTAAGTTAATCAATCCTATGTCCTTTTTCTTTGTGAACAGGGTAAGTTTTATAAATCGTTTTACAACATGTTGGAGAAAGTTGGTTTCGTATTATTATTTATTAAATATACCAATATTTACAAAGGAGTATGTAAAGCCAATAAAGAAACATTAGGTACCAGTATAGGTTGGATTTTGGGTTCTGTTATAAAGGGGGACTTTTTTAGCTTCTTCGAGTAAGATCAGAATGAGACGATCCTGGTTTTAATCATTTGTTATTACATTTGGGAAAGTCTCATATGGTTAAATCTTTTATTAAAATATGTCAATCAATTTAAACTCGAGAATGTTTCATTTACAGTTTCTTTTTTGTTCGTTCGTTTGTTTGGATCGAGGTTTTAACCAACAAAGATAGTGGCCTTGGACAAATTGTCGGAAACTTAGTAGCCTGTGGATGACAATTCATATAATTCATATATTTAACATAGGGACGGGAACATAGACCAGGAATCCCCTTCTTTGTTATTTGATTCCTTTCTTTGGTTTACAGTCCGAACCAATTGAAATGTAATTATTACACATACCTGTGTTTATAGGAATTGAAAAAGTACAAGAATATATACTAATAGATTTATTGTGTTACCAATTATTTATGGACTGTCGTTCGTCACATTTAGTGTCTGCGTTAGTACGTATATATACATGTATATATGTCACAGGAATCCAACGGTCTACTCGTCGTCCAACGGCAAGACAATAAGATATCTATATTCGAACGGTTTACCAGGAAAAGAAGAATCGATCCTTAATTTCTCTCTTATGCGTTAAATCTTGAAAGGTCATTCATCTTCCCTTTTCGTTAGAATGGAGAATAAATATACCGTCTCCTTCAGGTGTCGTACAAGGAGGACCAGGCGCCGAACTCGACGAGCCTGTCAAAGTCGTGGGCCTGTCGAGGAGCCGAATATCTCTCGGCGACGCGGACTGAGGCGTGACGGTGTGACTGCAGTGGGCGAGTCGGTGTTTGGCCTCGTGTCCGCTCGAAAAAGTTTCTTGGGCTCTCTTTTATTAGTGAAATATCTAAATTTTTTTTTTTTTTCAACGTACGAATGCGGTGGACAGAAAGACACCGTTTTTGACGTCAAGGGAAAGAAAATTGTTTTAGAAACTCCGAACTTTATTTTACAAGACGTGTTAAAGAGAATCTTTTTAGGCAGTCTATCTGCACCGATTAACGTTATATTAGAGTAGACACAGGTTTATCGAACACTATTCCCAAAGGACAACGATAACAACAATAACAGTAGTAACAATTTTCTTTCAAAATGTTTATTCCTGAAAAAAAAAGGGGGTCACAGGTGTTTCTTTAATGTAATTGTAAGGAGTCATACGAAGTTCTCCTTGTCTTATGTGCAATACTTATACTTCAGCATAAAGTATAGTATTGGTGTTCATCGTAACAAAAATTTTAGTACAAATAAACTTATTTTTTCACAGGAGAAAAAAATTCACTCAGCTGGAGTTCCGAGATTACTTAATCCTAAAATCAGATACCAAAGTTATATTAAAACTTCATACATAAAAATTCCTGAGCCCAGATTATCAACTATTAAGATATACTTAGACAACCGTAGAAAATGTTGTAGACTAGAGTTTCTCCCTTCGAGCCTTCAACTCTTATGAAAGTTATTCTTTTTCTTTTTTTTTAACGACAAACTCTTTTCACAATGTGTATACGTTGACATTAACAAACATTGACTTTCCTTCAATATGATATTTATAAAGGAAGGAGGTCAACTTAGTCCACTTAACTTATGTAAGGTATTTACACTGGTTAAGTTCCTTATTATATCATAATTATGAATTGAAGGTTGGAGAGTCTGAACATCAGTATTAGCAACGACACGAAATGGTCCATTGGACTAATATATCAAATATTAAGTATATTCAGATTTAAAAATTGAAGTACAATAATTTCTATAACAAAAAGATTTTTAGTATATAAAACTTTATTTGAATTACGTTTTCTTAGAACGATATATTTTCTAGGGAAAACAGAGACAATTTACTTATTAATCGGTGACTAAATGAATGAGTCATACAACATTACGGATGATTCACGATCTATGTTTCTACTTATCATAGAGGTACATATATACGTATATATAGACAATCCAACCGGTTTTTCAAGTAAACCAGAAAGATATTCTACAATACTTTGTTCGACTTGTTGGTTCGAAAAACCCGTTGGGTTATATACATAACCAGATCACCCCTATTCTCTGTTTGTCTAATAAAAATAAGATCCTATTCTCTGTTGTCCAATAAAAATAAACTATATTTAACCTTTCGTGATTCTTTCTACAGTCGGTCGTCTGTGTTATCCCTTGTAACAAGTCAGATCTTTAGAACTTACCCTTCCCAAGGCCCTTTTCTTCGGACTCGACTCCAAAGGTAATAGTTCAAAATAAATTACTAAAGATTGATAAGATCCATGTGGTGTTATGAGAATTTGAGGAACTCCTTTGTCTTTGTCAAATTTTGGAATCCCTTTTTTATTAGAACCCCTTTCATTGGGAACTAAAAGAGAGAAACTAGAGGACCAATTCTATAAACTAAGGACTACTGACCAGTAAACACCTAACTGTACCTTGAATATCCGAATTTGACCTCAGGATACCTGTTAAATAGATTAGATAAATACGGAGTATTACCCAAAAATCGTGGTAATTCAAATTCACGATTCAACTACTCTGGACTCAATTGTTTAGAGTAAAGAGTTCACGTAGAGTTTTTTTATTCAAGTAAACGTCTATAGAAACAATCGAAACGTGTGTATTGTAAAAGAATTTAGGACTGTTTCTATTTGGTGAGACTCAAAGTGGATTAAATGAAAGGTCATGAAGACACACCGGTCAACTTGATTGGTTATAGTTGTGTCGTAGTCTTTTAAGGTGTTCTAATGAGAATGTCCCAACTGAACTAAGTTATCTCCAGAGTTGTTGGGAGTTCCTTCAGTCAGAACTAGTCGATCACATATATATACTTTGATTTGAAAAACCGTTCCTAGTCTTCGATAGTAAGAAGATTCTAGGGTATCAGTTTGAGAAACGACTCTTACAGAAATTAATAATTTTTAGGTATATTTTGGAGTAAGTTTTTGAGTTTCATCTTCACTCTACAGCCCTCCGTTGGTCTCCCTACCTGACCGAAATAGTCGATTTCCATCTCGTAACCCTCTCGTTTCTCGGTAAACACTCATTGACTTAAGGAAAGATGATATATATTTTGACACTATTTGTGGATGGTAAATGACTCAAGGTAATACAAGGTCCGTGACACGAACCTCAAAGCCCTTAGATTAAATTAGGAGAACAGTTGATGTTATCCATCGATATAAACAGAGGTGAAATGTCAACTTCTTTGACTTCGAGTCTTTATTGAGTCAACCTGTGACAAAGGAGAGAGTATTAACCATTTCCATTCTAAACTTGAATCGAGAAAGGTATCCATATCGGTATTAGTTCTGGTACTAAACCCGTGAGATCGATCCACTATCCTTATGTCTTTACTGATACCGAACCTAGATTATTGCATTCTAGGTTCGGATCTTATGTTAGTGAAGCTGTTTTAAGAGTCCCCAATAAGAATAACAAAAAGGACCAGTGACGAGTGCACCATGTCGGGGTCTGAGGATAAACCCCGTCGTTTTTACCTTTTGTTCTCAGTTGTAATCTAGTGGAGGAACTGCGATACCCCCGTATAATATTACAGAAGGTTTATTCTTCTCATCAATGACTTAAACCTTTTAAGATAAGTCACCGGACACAAAATACCTAAAAAGTTACTCAATATGAATTATATAGAGATTTTCAGTAATTAAAAACGGTCATCAATAAAAAAGATTTCCTTTGATATAAAAGATTATCTTTAGATAAACCTTTTTTTTACAATTTTACGTTATATGTATCTCTTTCGTTTGAAGAACAACTTAGAAAATCTCGTACATATTATATCATTTCTATTGGATATTTAGAAAAATAGTGATTCGAACTCTATTCTAGTAAAACTTGTAAGGAGTGTTCTAAAATTAAAAGACAATCGAGATTTAACGGTTAATAGTAACGGAGGTTCTTCGTTTCGAGATATAGAACCTGTAAAAGTTTTATTAATACATGACACATACTATTACCAAAAATGATTTAATCAAACGTAGGAGTGGCACCACGACAATTCTAGTTCGATTAGTAAGTGTTGAATTTAAATACATTAATCTTCCCTGAGCAAGGAAAAATTCTAGTCTAAAAGAATTTATAATCAGTAAAACAGGAAACAATAAATTAAAGTATAAAGTAAATCTGGTCTAAGACTAAAAGGATAGTAAACATGTACGTTAAGAGATGGAATCATTAGGAAGTTAAACTTTACAGAGAAGGTGAGGAAATGTGAAGAGTAAAACAAAGTTAAATATACTTTCGTTAATTCTAGGTCTTCCGGTTATACAGAAGAAAGAAGAGAAAGAGAGGGGAGAAAGGGAGAAGGGCAAAAGGGGATTGAAGGAGGGAGTGGGGAGAGAGAGCCTTTTGTTCTAAAAGTACCTCTTAGGTCAGACGTCGGAATAAAATATGTCAGGACCCTCAAGAGTGTCGTTCAAGTGACCTCATCAAACGATAAGGAAGGAGGTCCCCTAGTGCAAAACAGTCTTGAGAGATGATACTGGGCAGACAGAACCCACCGGGACGTACCGTGCCGAGTATTGAAGTCACTCAATCCGTTCGGGGAAACGGTAATGTTCCATTACTAAGTACTTTCTCCCGTTTGAGACCTTCTGCCACTCCCTGTCTCTTCGGACCGTACTACCTTAGGTAACCCAGTGCCTCAGTCTGTGTTAAACCGTTGACTTATCGTTGGTCAGACGTCGTATACACTGGACTCCAGGAGGCCGTAAACGACCCCCTGTCTCCACCAGACATGACAAAAAGGGACTCGGGGAGTTCCGGACCCTAGGAAAAATAGTGAGTAAGTAGGGGACAAAAGGAGAGAAGGGAGGAAGGACGAAGGGAAGAAATATGAAGAATAACTGTGAAATGGAGGGACTATACAACGAAGGTTTTAAATGGATTTGAGAAGATTAATATCATGTTACATAATTTTATTCAAGATTAAATAATGTTAACCTTAAATGGTGTTAAATAAACAATAATATGAAACGATGTTATTTAATGTAACATAATGTTATTTTGTTATTTACAAGGAAGTACTGTATTCTACTGAAATTTTTCTTTTGAGTGATAGTTTCTTCTCATTTTGCAAAAAGATGAAGAGAACGTTTTCGTCTTGAACAGTCTCTTGTATATTTAACCTTTGAAGTATGACATAATTATAATTATAACATTGATGAATTATGATATTGATGAATCAAAAAGTCTACTGTAAGTAAACCTGTTACCGACCGGTTTTTATTCAACACAACTTAACTCAATTGTAAAAGAGTACGGATGACAGTTTCGAAGTTTGTGAGGTAAAACCTGTAAAAATAGGAAAGTTTCATAGGAATACGTTTGTTTGACGGAAATAAACAATCTCGAGGTCCGTGACGGTCCTTTAATACGAAATTTAAAAAAAAGTAATATTCTCGCGAAAGAAAAAAAGATGACAAAGGGAATAAAACATTTTATAAAAGGATCATGAAATCAATTTCAAAATTTAAAGTGTATTTCTTTTGGTTTGATGAATATTAACATCATAGAGAAATAAGAAACATTGTAAAAACGAGGAGAATCGTTAATCACCACCGGAGTATACCTGATCTATTGTAAATTCTACGAAAGATTGGGAACTTAGGTTATGGAGAAAAGAAACACTTTACTTTTAGTAGACACTTTGATGTAAACGTAAACAAATGATTCATGATTTTATACTAGAAAGAGTATTTGGGAGTCACTCTTGGTGAATTTGGTTTATTTAAATCCGAAAGAAGAGGTAACGGAAACCTAAGACTTCGGTAGACCACGAGTAACCTTCTCTTTCATGGTAAGAGAATTTAGATTGGTATGTACAAACTCGTAGACGAGGAAGTCACCCGAAACCCTCTTGTTTCCAGTACACGATCTTCAATGAAACGGATTTTGTCGTGACATACAGAATTAGAAAGGTTAAAAGGACGGTGTTAACAAAACACTTAGTTGTAAAAGTCATAAATGTACGTTTATAAAATTATTCCTATAAAAGACAAACCTTTGTTGGGTTGATGTATGAGGATACGGAGGAAAATTATCCTTTAGGTCTTGCTACATCCTCTTAGAACTTCTAGTTTCAAGTCGTAGAAATGGTCCACCGAGTCCACCATTTCGTAGACGGATGCTACGCCCTCTGGATCCAAGTCAGGGACCCAACCCTTCTAGAGGACCTCTTCTTTTACCGTTGGGTGAAGTCACAAGAACGGACCTTTTAGGGTACCTGTCTCCTCGGACCATCCGATGTCATTAACCCATCGTTTCTCAACCTGTGCTGATTCACTGAAGTGAATTCGTAAAGTCCAGACCCCGAGGGTGACTGTATGGTCTACTGAAAGTGTCAAGTGAATCGGAAACGTACCTAAAATTTCTCGACAAAACTATTTTACTTATATAGTCAAGACCTCCATCCCGTGAACGTATGTATTATACTCTATTCTCGACTTTTGGATTTTACAAGAGGAGCTTAGGTCGGTAACACAGACATAAAGTGTAGTGTCCACTAAAAAGAGAACCTATAAAAACAGGTCTTTAATCGTGTGTTCAACTTTGTAGATTAATAAAACTGTGACTTCAATAAACTTGACATTCACCCCCCTATATTTTACGTACCATGTCGTCACTCAAAGTTTCACGTCAGGTCTAGTCGTTATAACCGTAGTGGATCTACGTCTACTGTGGTGGGAATACTGTCTTTCACCTCTCCTTGATTTCTCGGAGAACTACTTTCACTTTCTTCTCTCACTTTTTCAATCGAATTTCGAGTTGTAAGTCTTTTGTTTCTAGTACCGTAGACCAGGGTAGTGAAGTACCCTTTATCTACCCCTTTGTCACCGACTCAAATAAAACTCCCCGAGGTTTTAGTGACGTCTACCACTGACGTCGGTACTTTAATTTTCTGCGAATGAGGAACCTTCTTTTCAATACTGGTTGGATCTATCGTATAAGTNCACTTTCTTCTCTCACTTTTTCAATCGAATTTCGAGTTGTAAGTCTTTTGTTTCTAGTACCGTAGACCAGGGTAGTGAAATACCCTTTATCTACCCCTTTGTCACCGACTCAAATAAAACCCCCCGAGGTTTTAGTGACGTCTACCACTGACGTCGGTACTTTAATTTTCTGCGAATGAGGAACCTTCTTTTCAATACTGGTTGGATCTATCGTATAAGTTTTCGTCTCTGTAATGAAACGGTTGTTTCCAGGTAGATCAGTTCCGATACCAAAAAGGTCACCAGTACCTACCTACACTCTCAACCTGACACTTCTTTCGACTCACGGCTTCTTAACTACGAAAACTTCACACCACAACCTCTTCTGAGAACTCTCAGGGAACCTGACGTTCCTCTAGGTTGGTCAGGTAAGATTTCCTCTAATCGGGACCCACAAGAAACCTTCCTCACAAAAGTAAAATAAAATCAAAAGTCGATTTCGACCTTGAGGTCATGAAACCGGTGGAGTACGCTTCTCAACTGAGTAACCTTTACTGAGACTACGACCCTCCCTAACCCCCGTACTCCTTTTCCCCTACTGTCTCCTACTCTACCGACTTGCCGTAGTGACTGAGTTACCTGCACTCAGACTCACTTGAGGCCCTCAACCACTACCTGTCCCTCCGGACCACACGACGTTAAGTACCCCAGTGTCTCTCAACCTGTGCTGACTTGTTGACTTGACTTGACTTGACTTGACTTGACTTGTCTTGTCAACATTAAGTCATAAGTAACAATGGTGTATATTGGATCCGACAGGACTGACTATGTTGATAACTTTAGTTGACCAAACCCTGTAACAATATTGAACTTACAGATATGGGATGACAGTATCAGTATGGGTCTGTTTTTACTACTCTACTTAAAAGTCACTCCGGGAACAGGACGAAGGACCCTAAGGACAAAAGGTTCATCGGTTAGTCTACATAGAGACAAAGGGTTACATATCTCCGTATAGGCGTCGTGATAGTCTTCAGTAAACTGTGGTCTACATCTGTATCGTAGTTCATTGTGACTTAAAGTACCAGACTTTACATAAGGAACGTGTTATAGTGTTAAAAGAACCAATGTGTTTCTTCTGTTAAAGTCGACCCCCGATCACACAAAAATTGTCAAAAGATTGTAAACTTTTAGAAGGAAAAACCAGAGTCCGAATCTCGACAGACATTCAACGTCCTAGGTGGTTCTAAATAATTGTTGAAATATAAAAATAACGTAATACCAAATCCAATGGAGGACAAATACATCCACCATTTTAAAAGTTTAACTCCGTCACTATATCTGGAGGAATATAAATTCGAATTGTTTTCTTCGTAAATGTCTTGTGTAAAAACATATAAAAAAGAAAAGATTATAAATAAAATAAATAAACCGACACGGTCCAGAATAAACTAGAAACAACATCGTATTCCTTAGAAAAAATCAACTTCGTACATCAAAAAAAAAAAACCAATGTTGTATACCCCAGAAGTCAACGTCGTACGTTTGAAAAATTAACGTCGTACACTTAAAGGAAAAAATCAACACCATACACTTGAGAATAAACCCCGTACACCCTAGATCAAGGGGTTAGACCCAAACTTGGACCCGTGGGACGTGACCCCCGTACCTCATAATCGGTGGCTTGAATACCTTTAGGGATACAAAAGAATTTATATCTTTTATGTATGATTCTTTTATTATCATAACTATTACGAATCTCTATCGTCTTTATTAAGAAACTAACTGTTAAAACCCCCTTTTCAGACACAATGTGACAACAAATTGGAACACGACACACGAATCAACAAGTCAACACAGATTGAAAAACACTGGAGTACCTCACATCGGGTGGTCCGAGGAGACTGGTACCTCTAAGAGGTCCGTTATTATGACCTCTCCCTACGGTACGGGAGGAGGTCCCTTAGAAGGGTTAGGTCCCTAGTTTGGGTCCAGAGGACGTAACGTCTGTCTAAGAAATGACAGACTCGGTGGTACCTTTTTATTGGAAGTCACTCTAAATTAAGAGTAAAACCACGGGTCTTGATGACCGATATTCCAGTGTAGGAGGAGGAGGAGAAGGGTAGAGGTTCTTACAATATAAGTTACTTGTTTTTCTTTTTTTTCAAGAATTATATTTTTTATAAAGTCAAGGTGTCAGTTTGAACGGATTCTTTTTTAAGTTGTCGTCGTCAATGTCCATCGTCTTTTATCTTACGGTTTGAAGACAGATCGACACACTGGAGTCCGTTTAGTGAGTTGGAGAGACCCGGAGCCAAAGGAGTAAACAGTTCACTCCCAGGATAATGGATCCGACGCCCGGAGTCTGTCAACGACGTTCTTAGGTCAATATATTGTCAACGTCTTTACGGGACCTTTCAAACTTCGAAAGACGTCGACCCAACGGACTAATAATAAGCAGAGGGTCGGGGACTCTTAAGTGGCTCGGATGATATGGACTTAAAATTTTGCCATTGGTTCTTTTTTTTTTTTTTTTTCAGCAAAGGAAACATAGTCACACTAGTCTTAACTAAAAGACCTGCGACGACGTTCCGTTCAGTAAACGTTGGAGCGGAGTTAATCTTCCTTCTCTTCTTTGCGTTCACAAACGCATTTGCGACCTTCGGTCAAGGCGAGAGGTCGGGCGCCTCCAGCCCAAAGAAAACCCTCCGACGAAGACCGTGTCCGACGGAGCTGAGGTCTCACCGCAGTCTGCCTACTTAACCTTCAGGTTTGTGTGTGCCGATATCCCTTATTCTGCACTCAGTACCAAACGACCCCGACTCTCCGTCGATACTTACTTTCGCTTGTAAAGAAAAATCCGGGCGCGGCGGCGCCGAGTCGGGTTCCGGTCCAAGTGCCAAATTAGTAGTCGTAGAGGCGTGTCGGGTCGTGCTTCCCCGTGTCACCTCCGTTAAAAGCGTAATTCGTAAGTATTTCTGCTCCGGCAAGCAAGGTAAGTAGGGGGCCGAGACAGAATTACTCGGAGCCCTTGTTTCGACTTCACAGCACTGAAGCCACGGAAAAGGACTACCCGCCTAAAGTCCTCCGACTACGATCTCTGTCGTGTCGTCGTCGCAAAGTCTCCGGGGCCCCTACGTCCGTGGTGTGCGTCGGGGCCTTTACTGACGGTAGGGCTTCCGAAGGTCGGTAGAACGACCGACTCGGTCTCAGTCCAAAGACTCGCTTCCCCTGAGGAATTCCCGAAAACAAAGGACTGGAGTTGATACTTTAGAGATTTAACGGAGACAGAGGGATCATAGATTCTTAACTTCATCCTAAACCCCCAGAAAATTGTCGTCGGTGGTTTTCCGTTCCTCTATTTTTAGGGTAAACAGATGATGTTGGCACCTAAGGAAGGAAGGCTTGATACGAAGCAATGAGAAGTAGAATCGGTTTTCAGTTCCTAGAGAATAGACAATTTTCTTCCCTCTTAACCAATTACCCGTTCAAGACCGCGGTCCGACGGGTCCAAACTTGTGACAGAGACGGTGACTGGGTCACACCTCCAGACTAGTCCCACAAAAGAAACACTGAGACGAAAGAGTAGGTATTTCATCTTTAGTAATCCGTGGGGTGTCCCAAAAAACGTGTAAGTTGGCATTCGTAAATTATTTATCTCACTATGAATAATCATCATCATTATATCATATATCATGACAATGATAATAATAATCGTTTACAAATAGTCCATAAAGGGACCACGGTCTGTAACGTGGCTCTAATATCTTCCATAGTTTCCTATCTTACACTTATTTTAAGTCCCCAACGGGTATGTGGGTACCTCAGATCACTCCTTTTACCGAAAACCCCTTCTGTAGACATATGTCTCGATTAACATTACCCGATCCTATTTGTATATGTGTTCCTCGTCACCTACCTCTCTCTGGTGTTAATCAGGACGTATCAGTCCGACCTCTAAAGTCTCTCGTCCCTTTGAACCTTGAACAGATTCTACCAAAGTTCGACGACCCCTTTATCTACGTAAACGAAGTAGAGTTGGAGGGTTCGTCGGACGCAGAAATGTGTCTCGAAAGAAGGTAACAGATGTCTCGTCAGACCAGGGCACGGGACGTATACTAGTGCCCCACGTACCGATAGGACCTCGGAGTAGAGACCCAGGTCCCGGAGAGAGGAGTATGGACACGAAGGAGTCTTCTGTAGGTACAAGCTCTTAAATGGACACAGAAGGTTTATGTTTCTATTATTTGGGTCAAATTTCTTACTCAGATAAAATTCTTATTTTTTCCCTAAACGGTCTTCGGTTCTAAAGAAGACGATAGTCTTATAGAAGGAGAAACCCGGGACCTTAATATCAAAAATAGTTTATCAAAAATAGTATCAAAATAGAGCATCAAAAATAGTGTATCGGTGTTCTCTTGTGACTCTATTGGTAAAAAGTCCTTAAGAATCTACTCTTTTCCTTTTCATGTATGGTATGTAGTTGTACATCAATGACCAACATTTACTGTAGATGAGACCTTAAGTATCTGATATCGTGTTCAAAACAAAACAAAAAGAAACGTTTCAGTTAGTTTAGGTTAAGTTATTAACTTAAAGATGATCTACGGTTTAAGATACCTATAAGGATATTGACATTATTTTCCTCGTCTTTCGATACCTTTGTGTGTGTTTTTCTACTTTATCCTTTTACTTCCCTTACCATATTACTCTTATCAATTACAAATAATTTAAATGATACACGGTGTTCAAAATGTTACTGACATATAAATGCATCCTTTACTACGACGATTCAGCGAAGTCAGCATAGGCTGAGAGACGCTAGGGTATCTGCCGTCGGGTGGTCCGAGGGGGTAGGGACCCTAAAAGGTCCGTTCTTGTGACTTCACCCAACGGTAAAGGAAGAGGTTACGCACTTTCACTTCAGCGAGTCAGCATAAGCTGAGAAGCGCTGGGGTACCTGACGTCGGATGGTCCGGGGAGACGGGTTCCCTAAAAGGTCCGTTCTATGACCTCACCCCACGGTAAATATACAGTTTAAGAGGCTTTAACGTATACCTGTTATAATACACTAAGTTGATTAAAACAACTACTCCGGTTACTCCAAGTCTCTCACAGTACTTGTCTGTGTTTACTGGACACCAGTCTGTTAGACCCGACATAAAGACCGAAATGGTGAGTTACAAAGGGTAGGAATATTCCTGTGACCCTCCTAATTCACCTTTCGGCATTATTTACGTCAATGACCGTTTAATACTCTAGATTATGAGAAAAGAAGATATTATTGGTCGGGGACGAATTCCCCCTTTTTCTTTTCTCTATTCGACCGGGGGTAAAGGATCCGTTAGTTCCCCAACTCCCACCTAGCTGAAAGACTTGTGGTTCAGTCTGACTTGTGGTTCAGACCGGGACAAATGGGAGTCCAGGGTTTAGACCTTTATAAATTCTTACATTCCATCGTCAACTCGAGCTCGATTTAATCTCGGTTCTTTTTAGTAGGACGTAGTTGGTACCTGTGGTCCCTTGACCTGGTCTCCTTCCAAGACTTAATCTCCAATTTCCTCGTCTGAGACTTTCTCCTCCGAAGGTACCATTCATCTTGGACCTCTTCAGTTACTCAAATTCCAGTCCTTTGACCTCTGTCTCCGGGAAACAACTTAAAGACCTCTGAACCCTACTCGGACGGTCCAGACTAATTTCGTTTACGACTCTTCAACTGTTTTTGATGACCTTACCTCGTACTTTTCTTGTATCGTTCAGTAAAGTCAAGTCAAGTCAGTGAGTCAGTACAAGTCGAGAAACGTTGGGGTATCTGATAACGTATGGTCCGAAGGGACAGGTAATGGTTGAGGGTCTCGAACGAGTTTGAGTACAGGTCAGCCACTACGGTAAGTCGGTAGAGTAAGAGACAGCAGGGGAAGAGGAGGACGGAAGTTAGAAAGGGTCGTAGTCCCAGAAAAGGTCACTCAGTCAAGAATATGTGTCATTCTGTATCTCTCATTCTCTTGATTTTACAACTCGTAGGGTAACCACCCTAGCGACTCCTGTTGAAGGGGTTTCGGTACCTGTACCTTTTCGAGAGATTTCTAAGAGTGTTTCGGAGGAGATGATGAAGACAAACGACGGGACCCCGTTTGGTACTCCCTCTCGACCGTGGACCGTTAATACGACTGTACTATCCTTGAGAGGTGGGGGGTAGTCTTAACTCTAATGTCAAAAGTGGGAGTATCAGAGTCATAAAATAGGGTGGGGGTTTTATACTACTCCATTCATTTTGTTTAAATTCGATTTCTTAAACCACTAGCAGAAAATTTATTCACCTTAGGGGCGACTTGTGTAAATTTAGATTAATCCGTAACGACCGTGAACCAAAACATATTAACCTGGAATGTATCCGATGTACCACTTACGCAGAGGGAGCCTGAGGGCGAAGTGGGGCACTTAGACTATCTTCGTTAACGGAGCGCGTTCTCGGTACTAATGAGTCCCAACGTTTTGGGTCGTTCTACCTAGTCTACAAGTAGTGCGACACGAACAGTAGTAGAGAGAACACTAATAAACAGTGGTAGTTGTGTTTGGTACCGGTGTCTCGTACCCAACAATTCCAAAAACCAAGAAAAAAAATTTCTTTTCCTTTGTCATAAACAAACCCTAGGGATGTAGAAGGAACCGTCGGGACAGAGAGAGGTACTGACGTGGTGGTACTCCTGGTTGGTGTGACTTTGAACTTAAAGGACTTCGGGATGAGAGACTAATTTGGTTAGACTCTTTCTGTCTTTTACAGTAAACTCATTCGAAGGTGAGTTCGTAAGTAAGTCAGGAAACGAGTAAGTGGTTTACAAATCACTTGACTAACTTAATAAGTCCTGCCTTACTCGACACAAGGGACGGGAGAGTATCGACTCTCGGATCATCCACCGTCACTCCAAATACCTCCACCCAAATACCTCCATCTACTGTCTCTGTACACATATTCAGGAACACTGGTTTTTTTCTTTTTGTCTTTTTTTATGTAAGAGTTCTCTCAGTGTTTCTTTTCCGGTTCTTCGTCATCCTCAATAATTAAGAGGGGTTTAAGTTCTTTCCTCAGTACTTATACTACCGTAAATTTGTCTCGGAGCTTCTTTATTTGGAGTACGATTGTACTCGGTCTATGTCCCACCCCTCTTTTGTCCAGACGTCCTTTTTTATCTTAAACCAAACAGTACTACTTTCGATTGTAAATAATTTACCAAAGGACAATGTCTAAAAATTCTATTGAATATTATGAATTAAGAATATTATTAGAACACTCTGTCCACAGGAAAAAAGAATGAAATGTCTCTTCTTTGTATTACCGTTTTTATAGGTCGTTGTAAGGTTCGAGTCCGAAAACGATTCCCCTCCTCGACGGACGGAGGATTGGTGCGGGGGTGTGACTTCCTGTACCGTCTCGTTCAGACCTCAGAACTATCTCCTGGGGTAGGGGAACCTTACGGTCCACCTTCCCGAACTCGAAAAAATAACAGGATGAAAGATTCCTGTCTTTCCTTTATTTACTGTTGTGTCTCCTTTTGTTGAACCCGTCGACACATCTCTTAAGTAAACGTAAAATTACTCTTGCAAATGGTGGAGGTCGGTCTCGAAAATTGCTTCACTTCGAGTTTAAGCTCCACCCTCCCTCGGATTCTCCAATCTCTGAAGGTCTACCTCGGACTCACCCTTGTTCCAGTCGTCTTTCTCTGAGAGTGTTCAGATCGCTTCCATCGAGAGGTCGTCTCTTCTTAGGTGGGGTGGGGAAGAATAAGATATTCCTCCCTCTTTTAGAGACAGTAAAATAGGTTTCAGTGTCTCCAGATCTCCCACCGTCTTGCTTCTAGGTTTGTAATCAGAAGAGAGAGGTTCAGAATACAAGGAAGGTAACGTACTGAGCACAAATTCGAAGAGCTATAAAGTTGATCCTTCTCGGGAGATTGTCCGACGGACTTCGACTCGAAGGTTCGAGACGGTCCACGGAGGTCGGGTTCACCGTGTAGGTCGAGGGTCCCGTGGTGCCAAGGACGTCGTGGCCCTCCTGACAGTTGACGAGGGAAAAAGGGTGGGGTCCGATGAAGTTCCACGTGAGGAGGTGACGGGCCCACGGAGGATGAGAGTGGGTAAGTACACAGCAGAGGATTCAAAGGGGTACCTGACATCGGGTGGTCCGAGGAGACGGGTACCTTAAAAGGTCCGTTCTTATGATCTCACCAAACGGTAAAGGATGAGGTCTCCTAGAACGACTGGGTCCCTACCTTGGGTACAGAGAACGTAGAGGACGTGACCGTCCACTTAAGAAATGGTGATGATCGTGGTGGACCCTTCGAGAAGAGGATTCAAACTTTCACACGTACGATTCAACGAAGTCAGCACAGGTTGAGACACACTGGGATACCTGACATTGACGGTCCACTCACAGATACCCTAAGAGGTTCGTTCTTATGACCTCACCCAACGGTACGGGAGGAGGTTTCCTAGAAGGGTTGGGTCCCTGGTTTGGGGACTGTAGAGAACGTAACCGTCCGTCCAAGAAATGGTGATCACGGTACACCCCACGGGAGAGAATTCGAATCTGGTTTCGTTTATTAGATCTTCATGGGTGTCTTTCACTTTAGGTCAACCCTACCGTCCACCTGGTCTACGTCTTCTAGGAATCCTTACTCTATACTGAGAGTACTGGTGACACCCTGAATAGGAGAATGCTGAAGTGCTGACCTGTGTGTTTCGATAACTGGAAAGTGGATTAACCAGGTTTAATCCAACACGTAGACTAACGTACGTTCGGTACGACTAAACAATAAACACGTAAACCGGTGGACTACGTTTCTCGACTAAGTGACCCTTTTCTGGGACCACGACCCTTTCTCCTCTTCCCTTACTGTCTCCTACACTGCCAACCTTCTGTAGTGTTTGAGTTACCCGTACTGAAACTCGTTTGAGATCCTCTATCACTTCCTATCCCTTCGGACAACACGACGTCAGGTATTTCAGTGTTTCTCAGTCTGTACTGACTCGCTAAGTTGTTGTTATCCTTTGTGTCGGTCGAGACACGAGGAGAAAGAAAGAAATCCACCTCACAGAATCTCCTCTCTCATGAAGGACTGTCTCTTCGGTGAAAAGTAGTTCAGTAAGTTGTAAAACGTTTAAACTGAGTTCGTTGGGGTCATCTTTCGAGGAGACAAACGACTTTGTCGTCGGTGTACCTGATTCTCTTCTTCGGGTCTTCTGGTCTTCCCGTCGGTCCTCCCCGTTTAGGTTCGTACTAGTCAGTCAACAGACGGCTTCCTTCAAAGTAGACGACCCACTTCGCATCCCTTTTAGTCGCCATGAGGTGTAGTCCTTATGTCGTTATGACTACCACTGACATCATAAATCCTCTCTTTGTCCTAGGTTAGTGTCTCCTCTTGAGACGAGTATAGATCCAGTTCACGTTCTCTGGTTGGTTCGTCCGTCCTACCCCCAAGAACTGGTAGGGGATGACTTTAAGGAACTTACCGATCGGTGACGAGAGTTTAAGTGCAGGATTAAAGGTCGAGACGAGTCGTCAACGACAACTCGGACAGGGAGGAATGGAGAGTTCGAGGTGGAGGAAAGTGAGATCAGAACGAAAAGACGGGGAGTCAGTGTGTCCCGAAAGAGGGTGAGGTCCTGGAAACATGTACGGTACAGGACTTGCACCTCGTACCGAGGATTCGGGAGAATTAATTGAAGGTAAGTCACACATCGGAAGGGAAATGAGTAGTAGAAGATTACCTTCGGTAGAAACTATAGGTCCAACTTTATCCAAGGGAAAAGTGTCTGAGTGTACTTGGGGTTAAAGGATAACATAACTGATATAAAAGAATTAAAGACCGAACTTCTTCATATCAGTTTGAGAGACTAAAGAAAAAAAAAAAGAATTCTAAAAAAACTACACCGGTAAAAAATTCAGAAATGACTTAAACAGTGTTATAACGAATACAAACCCGAAAAACCGTCGTTCCGTACACCCTAGAATCGAGGGACTGGTCCCTAGTTTGAGCGTGGGGGACATAACCTTCCGTTGCAGAATTAGTGACCTGGTGGTCCCTTCAGGGGGTTTGACCGACAACTTAGGCGTAAAATACTATTGTAAAATACTCACTCGGAGGTATCGGTAAATAGAGTGGTGGGTCCGTTGTACTCCTGTCATTTTAATGTGTACTTACTCCACGGTCTTGTACCCCCGAGGTGAAACGGTTCCTCTTTTAGTATTCATCAGTCCTTGAATGAAACACGCACAAATACAAAACAATAAATAAAGAATAACGTTGTATTAACTCTATTTGTAACATATTCAAATTTCACAACTAAACTATATAAATAGATAGAGTTTCTAATGGTGGTATTGTACTGGTGGAAGATAGTGTAGTGTATTAATAGTAAAGAAAAAACACCACTCTTGTACATTTTCGATCGGAGAGTCGTTGAAACTTATCCATTGTCTCTTAACAACTAATATTATTCTCGAATGAAAATTCTAAACAGACTTTCTTCCGTAGACACAAAAGTCCTTCGGGACTCCCGTAACGTCTCACAAAGACCTTTATGTAGGTGAGGCAATTGTGGGTTCCCGTAAATCTTTGTCAGACTCACTACCAACTGTATCGACATTGACATTTTATTGTCGCGACTATCGGTTGAGGATCCCGAATTAGTGTCCTATGCTCGCAACGGAAGGAAGAACGAAAGGGAAATTCTACGCAGTGTCTCCGATTTGTATGTAGGACTCACAAAGAAACCTTCGGGGACGAGACGAAAGACTGTGTCGGACAGTTAATCTACGGGTCGTAGGTCGTGGAGGCTGGGGTAGACACCCTCCTTCCGAAGGTTCGAGGCCGAAGATAAAGGTCGGAGCCTCTTCTGCTCGGGTCCCTCCACTGCGTAGGTTTGTGGAGGGGACAACAAAGGATTAACTGTCGGACTTTTGCAGTGTAGTTTACTAGGAGAGAGGTTTGGGTTAATTCATCGAACGAAGAGGGTCTCCCGTCCAAAAAAAACCAATCAAGGGAAATAGGAGTAAGAGGTAAGGGTAAGGATTGAGACCAGTGGAGGGGTATCCGTTCGTATGATTACACAAATTACGAATAGAAAGAACCAGCAAACATCCGAATGTTTTACCCGAAATAACATGTCATGCATACATAAAAATACATGTAACATAATATGTGACTAAAAAAACGTGAAAAAAATGAATAGTGACATGCTAAATCAATGATACGTACGTAGGTTAGACATGTAATACTTACGGGTGTAGAATGGACCAGTGACTGAGTCACTATCTCGGAGACGAACGAAGGTTGAGAGATAGTGACACTTGTCACAAAAGCTTCCGTAGGGATACTCATAAGCGAATATAGACTTGTACAAGAAAAAAAGTTTACCGATCTAACGAGAGGTCTCCGAGATTTCTTGAGGAGATAGAAGTGTAAGGGTAGGATCGGTTCTGAGACCGTAAAAGGTCGGAGGGTGAAAAACGGTTTCATTATACACATTTCACAATAGAGTAATAAAATTAAACGTAAAAAGACTAACGATTACTCAGACTCGTTGGAAGGTATACAAACTACCGAAAAACCTAAAGGAGAAGGTTAATTTAAAAGATAAATATAGGAAACGGATAAAAAGAAAACACAAACGACAGAACATTTATAAGTAGGGAACAGTCACAATTTGTGACGTTGATAGAATAGGGTAAGACGGTAGATAATTGAAAGAGATATCACAAGAAACGACTTGTGTTTAGGAATTAAACCTACAGGAACTTAAATTGTAAAAAAAAATAGGATTCAATAAGTAAGTTCCAAAATAAATTTTTCTAAAGGAAATGGGGTACAGGGTTTCTAAAAAAAAAAATGAGAATACAATTATCAAAAGGATAAATACAAATCCAGAAATTAGAGAAATTCCAAGTAGGAACCAACACCATAATCATTTTTAGGTCAAAATAAAAAGAGGTACATTTCTCGGTGGAAAGGGTTACACTGGACGATTTGATAGATAGACAGTTGAGAGGTAACTAAATACCACGGTATAAATAACATCATATGCTGTAAGACATATAAACACCCTGAGAAAGAGTGGAAAAGTAGTATAAAGTGATCACATATATAAACAAGAACTCGTATACGGTATGAAAAAGTAACATTATCAAAACATCATGTAAAACGAAAGACCTTTCCGATCATATGGGAGTTATAAAATTTTCAATTGAACCTATAAGAACCTAGAAGGAAGAGACTTTATTTAAAATCTCTAAATGGTTCAAGAAAAATTACATTTTGATCTTTCAACTTATTATAAGTAATGTAAATTTCAAATTAAAAAACTCTTAAATGTAGTAATGTGGGTTTATTTACAAATAAGTAAATAAATATATTAAAAGTTACATATCAAAGTTTTAAAAACACAGAAACGTGTTCCAATTAAGGATTTACCAAATGCCCAAACCAACAACAATATTCACCATAAATTTAAAAGTAAAATGATACAAACAATGATCATATCTTTTTTAACTGACGATAAACGTTAAATTAAAATATACGAATTTGGATGACTTAGGAAAACAATCAAGTTTCTCAAACATACGACTACACTGACGTGACAAAATCTAATCACATATAGCAGACGTTTATTGTTATCGATAAAAAACAAAAGGATTCTGGAATATAGTGAAAGTATACCCGGTCCTGGAAGTCATGACACTTTTGTTCCCTACCATATTTCTAGAAACAGAAAAGACTAGAATTTACATTATGCAATATCAAAGACATAATAAACGGTGCCCAAACCCCCTGTATTTCAAATTAGTTCAATTCTTTTAGGGAAAGAAAAAAATCGTAGACAAGTAGAAAATAAAGGGTATCATTAGAGTAAGTAAAAAATTAAATTTAAATAAATAAAATTAACCTCCGATTAATGAAATGTTATAACATAATCAAAACGGTATGTAGTTGTATTTAGGCGGTGCCCACATGTGCACAAGGGTTAGGACTTGGGGGGAGGGTGGAGGGAGGGGTATGGTAGGGAGACCCAGTAGGGTCACGTGGTCGGGGTTCGTAGGACATGGGACCTAACTTGGATCTGACCGCTAAGCAAAGAATATACTATAATATGTACAAAGTTACGGTAAGAGGGTTTAGTAGGGTGGGAGAGGGAGAGGGTGTCTCAGGTTTTCTGACAAGATATATAGACACAGAGAAAACGACAGAGTGTATGTAAAAAAATTTTTATAAATGAAATACAAACCCATATCGGCTAATTGTTACAACACTATCAAAGCCCACCTGTCATTTCCCTGAGCCGGTATGTATATGTACATAGGTAAGAGGGGGTTTGAGGGGAGGGTAGATCCACCGACGTATTGTGACTCGTCTCAAGGCACACGACCTGTCATCCAGGAACAACCAACAGGTAAAAGTAATATCCTCACACATGTGTAACTAGGGTTTGTGGGGTTGATAGAGAAGGGGGAAGTAAAGGGGACCCTCGGTACTGAAACGGGAGATTAAGACACTCAGACAAAGACAAAACATTTATTCAAGTAAACATAGTTCCTTTAAGGAAAGATAAGAGGAAAAAGTTACGGTATGACGAGTCGAGTAAATAAAAAGTTAGAAAGTAAAGAGTATAATAGTGTAATAACAATAGTCTCACGTGCCAGACATCTATAACTAGGATGTCTCAAAAGAGTTTCTGTGGTGTCGTCAACGAGATCAGGACGTAGGTGTTGGCACCACAAACCCTCCTTTACAGTTCCAAAATTGAGATTTTTTACTGAAGGTTAATTCCTGAGTAACTACCGACTAACACAGGTTACGATTAGACTTTAACTCCCTCTAAGTGCCCCACATATATTTCGGTAGAGGGGAGTCAGTTCTTTGTATTTGCAAGAGACCACAGTACTGACTTCGTAACTGTTTTACCGTTTAAAATCAAGTGTTGTGTTGACTCTGTAAACCTCGGTAAATCTAAAATTTCCTTTTCAAGTAGTTGGTATTGCATTGTCCTTCCTCTTTCCAATGTACATGAACTTACTTCGGAATTCCCATACCTTTCTAACATTGTCCTCTTCCCCTTATTATCTCCGACTTCTTGAGTCCGTTACTAACAACAAAAAGTCAACGAGTCAGCACAGTCTGAGAAACGTTGAGGTACCTGACGTCGTGCGGTCCGGAGGGACAGGTAGTGGTTGAGGGCCTCGAATGAGTTTGAGAACAGGTAACTCAGTCACTACGGTAGGTTGGTAGAATCGGAGACAACAGGGGAAGAGGAGGACGAAAGTCAGAAAGGGTCGTAGTCCCAGAAAAGGTTACTCAGTCAAGGAGGGTAGTCCACCGGTTTCATAACCTCAAAGTCGAAGTTGAAGTCAGGAAGGTTACTTCTAAGTCCTGACTGAAGGAAATCCTACCTGAACAACCTAGAGGAACGTCAGGTTCTCTGAGAGTTCTCAGAAGAGGTTGTGGTGTGAAGTTTTCGTAGTTAAGAAGCCACGAGTCGAAAGAAATATCAAGTTGAGAGTGTAGGTATGTACTGATGTCCTTTTTGGTATCGGAACTGATCTGCCTGGAAACAGTCACTTCATCACAGAGAGGAAAGATTATACGCTAGATCGAACCAGTATCAAAAAGAAGGTTCCTCGTTCGTAGAAAATTAAAGTACCGACGTCAGTGGTAGACGTCACTGAAACCTCGGGTTCTTTTATTTCAGACAGTGACAAAGGTAACAAAGGGGTAGATAAACGGTACTTCACTACCCTGTCTTACTGTTACTAATCATAGACCATATTCCTTCCCTAGACTGATCTCGTCTTTTATCAACCTTTTCATACTTTATTCAAGTCTATTCGAACCACTCCGGTCTTTTACTTTTCAGAATTTTGAGTCGTCTCGTTGAATCAAAATTTACCATTTGTGTTTTTCATAAACTACCTAATCATTTTCCTCACGAAATTTTAATGTTAAAAGATTAAGATAATCTTTATATATACGAGGGAAATATCGCACCTAGGTGAGTTATCTATAATGACTTTAGTCCATGATTACCTTATCTACACATGAGATTCTAAGTCAACTTCACAAGACAAATCTGGTATCTGGCCTGGAAGGGTTCTCGATAAATTCAAATAAGAAAGATAACCGAACAAGTGAACAACTAACCAAACAAAGTTCAAAATTAAATCGTACGGGTACATGTTATTTAACGAATATAGAGTGAGTTCCTAAAAACTAAACCGGTACGCAAAATGTTGTATCTTGAAGGGTAAAGACGACTGGTCTTTTATTCGAATAAGTAATTGGCGTAGAAACTGATTTGAGACCGATTTCAAAGGATTTGTCTTGTCGAATAATTAGACTGACCATCCAATCGACCGACCTCAATACCCAAGTCAATACGAGGGGGTTTAAGTATACAACGTCAGGATTGGAGGGTATGGAATCTTACTCTTGAATAAACCTTTTTTTCTCGGTGACTCCTATATTAATCAATTCTACTCCAGTATGACCTTGTCTTAGGTAGGTATTAGGTAATACTGATGACATGAAATTTTCCCCGCTTAAACCTCTGTCTGTACACGTCCCTCTTCCGACACACTTGTACTTCGTCTTTATTCCCACTACGGAAATATCTGGTTCCTTGCGGTTTCTGACGGTACTTTGATTGTCTTTTGATCTCCCTCCACACCTCCTTTGAAACAGTGTCGGAGTCTCCTTTGTTTGGAACTACTGTGGAACTAGAATCTGAAGAGCGGAAGTATTGACACTCTGTTTAAAGATAACAAAGACGGTACGTCAAACACCATGAACCAATGTCGTGGGGGTCGTTTGAGTATGTCAACCAAATGTCTATACGCGAGGGAACCAAGATAGTCTTCCCGTTCTCACTTAGTCTTGTCATTTCATCGTTGTGTTCCCTCCTCCTCACTGTCAGACCGAGGAAACACCCAGGAACATCTTAATCGAGGAATTCTCTAAACACAATCTCAAAAAGTGATTAAAAAACTGGTACGGTGTGTCGTATACCCTGGAATCAAGGGACTGGTCACCAACTTCTGTACAGGGGACGTGACCTTCACGGTTCAGGATTGGTGACCTGACGGTCCCTTCATGGTTTCTCTAAGTACAATCTTAAAATCAACTTTTCAAGTTTTACAGACCTATCCTGTTACATAGGACCTCTTGCACAAAAGAAGAGTTGAGTCTCTATCTCTATTATCAACTCTATATCATCTCTACTATCAACTTCTCTCACTATTATCATCTTCAAAAAGTCTTCTCTTTGTTCCATAGAGGGTTTTCATCCCACGAATGTTCACAGGACAACAACTACGTCGGTCGGGATTATGAGGTGTCGACTTCCTGTTCCGGAACTCGACTTTTCTCCTACGATCACTTTTCCGATCGATGGGTCCTTAGTTTGTAGGAATCGTAGACTATCTTAAGGGTCTATGTACCTTCCGTCCGAACCTTTCCTCAGTGTGATCATTTTATTTCCGCTACTCAGTAAAAGTTGAACCAAGTACCGTATACCCAAACCCCGTAAACTGAGCTGAATCGGTTAGTCGTCACTCGTGAACCTTAGAACCATTCTCAAAGTCACTTCGTCCTCGTCAATTCTCCAAAAGTTTCTACACCTCGTCTCAGGTCCCCATAGTACTGTTCACAGAATAAACCCTTCTATGGTTCCCACCGATGGATGTGATTGGTCATACCACTCCACTGAGACGGAACTAGAATAGAAGGGTTGAGGGGACCAAAACGGTCAAACGGTTCGGACGGAGATATGAAGGGTAACGATCTGAAGAGTGACCGTCATGTCTCCAATTTTTAGGCGGACGGTTACGTCCCTTGTACCCAAGTTAGGGATCAGACTTTTCTAGGGTGCACGGTGTCCCGTTGATTCGGACACACAGTGTTGACGATTCAGGTCCGAGCTCTCGGACACTCGGTACTCTCTTCGGTGGTGTTACTCTTCGGGCACGTGGCGTTGCTTCTCATCGGGGGGTGGAACGGCGTTGATTTCTTTCAGGTACGTGTCGTTCCTTCTGGGTTGTGTCGGTTTTTATGTATTTATTTTTAATTTGGTTTTTTATTTATATTAAGGGTAACAAGTAACGACGAGACCATACACACCGACCTTTGGTCCTTGTGACTGACCATCTCAGTGAGTAGACAAGACGGGCACACCCGGGGGTCGTGATCACTGGAATTCAAAGAAGTCGGAGACCCTGGAGTCTTTCGACGTAGGGTGATGATACGAGAGAGTCGTGGAACACGTACGGAGATTGCACGGTGGGTACTGGGAGGTAGACGAAAAGACGGACGGGTCTGACTAGGACCGAGGAAGTTTTAATTCTTTCCCTGAAGGGACCACCAGGTTACGGATTCTTGGGCTTCAGGGTTACGTCCCCTCAATCCAAACTAAGGACCAGTCCCTTGATCTAGGGTGTACCGAGTTGATTTCTAGGACGTACGGTGTTGGTTCTGGTCGATTTATTTAATTAATTAATTTTTTTTTTTATTCTCTAGCCATTTTAATCTCTATGGTTCCCTTGTAAAGTACGTTTCTACCCGAGCTATTTCCTGTCTTTACCAGACCTGGATTCTCTTCGTCTTCTATAATTCTTCTCCACCGTTCTTATGTGTCTTCTTGACATGTTTTTTCTAGAAATGCTGGGTCTATTAGTACTACTACACTAGTGAGTGGATCTCGGTCTGTAGGACCTTACACTTCAGTTCACCCGGAATCTGTCGTAGTGATGCTTGTTTCGATCACCTCCACTACCTTAAGGTCAACTCGACAAAGTTTAGGACCTTCTACTACGACACTTTCACGACGCGAGTTATACGGTCGTCAAACCTTTTGAGTCGTCATCGGTGTCCTGACCTTTTCCAGTCAAAAGTAAGGTTAAGGTTTCTTTCAGTTACGTTTTCTTACGAGTCTGATGGTGTGTTAACGTGAGTAGAGTGTGCAATCGTTTTATTGCGAGTTTTAAGAGGTTCTGTCTGAAGTCGTTATGTATTTTGTACTTGAGGGACTACAAGTTCGACCAAAATCTTTTCCGTCTCCTTGGTCTCTAGTTTAACGGTTGTAGACGACCTAGTACCTTTTTCGTTCTCTCAAGGTCCTTTTGTAGATAAAGACGAAATAACTGATACGGTTTCGGAAACTGTCACACCTAGTGTTATTTGACACCTTTTAAGACTTTCTCTACCTTTATGGTCTGGTGGATTGGACGGAGATTTCTTTGGACATACGTCCGGTCCTTCGTTGTCAATCCTGACCTGTACCTTGTCGTCTGACCAAGGTTTATTCTTTTCCTCATGCAGTTCCGACAGATAACAGTGGGACGAATAAATTGAAGGTAGTACTCTTTACGACCCGACCTTCTTTGTGTTCGACCTTAGTTCTAACGGCCCTCTTAATAGTTAGTGGAGTCTATACGTCTACTGTGGTGGGAATGCTGTCTTTCACTTCTCCTCGATTTTTCGGAGAACTACTTTCACTTTCTCCTCTCACTATTTCAACCGAATTTCGAGTTGTAAGTCTTTTACTTCTAGTACCGTAGACCAGGGTAGTGGAGTACCCTTTATCTATCCCTTTGTCATCTTTGTCACAGTCTGAAATATAAACCCCCGAGGTTTTAGTGACGTCAACCACTGACGTCGGTACTTCAATTTTCTGCGAATGAGGGACCTTCTTTTCAATACTGGTTGGATCTATCATATAAGTTTTCGTCTCTGTATTGAAACGGCTGGTTCCAGGCAGATCAGTTCCGATACCAAAAAGGACACCAGTACATACCTACACTCTCAACCTGACACTTCTTCCGACTCACGGTTTCTTAACTACGAAAACTTCACACCACAACCTCTTCTGAGAACTCTCAGGGAACCTGACGTTCCTCTAGGTTGGTCAGGTAAGACTTCCTCTAGTCGGGACCCTAAAGAAACCTTCCTTACTACGATGTCGACTTCGAGGTTATGAAACCGGTGGAGTACGCTTCTCAACTGAGTAACCTTTTCTGAGACTACGACCCTCCCTAACCCTCGTCCTCCTCTTCCCCTGCTGGTTCCTACTCTACCGACCTACCGTAGTGCCTGAGTTACCTGCACTCAGACTCACTTGAGGTCCACAACGACTACCTGTCCCTCTGGACCGCACGACGCTAAGTACCCCAACGTTTCTCAGCCTGTACTGACTCGCTGACTTGACTCGACTTATAAACCGTAACCGTAAAGTCTAAGTTAGAGTGACACGTACGATTTAGTGAAGTCAGTACAGGCTCAGAAACACTGGGATACCTGATATCCGACGGTCCGAGGGACAGGTGCCCTAAGAGGTCCGTTCTGAGGACCTTACCTAACGACACGGGAAGAGGTCCCCGAGAAGGTCTGGGTTCCCTAGTTTGGGTCCAAAGAATGCAGAGAACGTAACCGTCCGTCCAAGAAACGGTGATCACGGTGGACCCTTCGAGTCAGAGTGATCGCGGACTATTTGTAAAAAAAAATTGTATGAAAAAACGTCTCAACAGAGGATAGAGGGAATTGGAGAAGGAGTAAAAACTCCTAAAAAATACCGAGGGTCTCCTTTACCTCCTTGTCACATACTTTATCTTGGTCCCTAGAAAACCTAAGGAAGTCTGCGGTATGAAAACTCTACGGGACTCTGGGATCAGGATAGGTGAGAACCTAATCAAGAGGAGGGAGATCCGCTTGTGAGACGATGGAAGTAAAAACATGGTCTTGGTGGTAAAGACATTCAGAAGGTTGTTCATTAACTTTCAACTTACTTAAGATTAGATTGGAAAAAATTAAATAAAAAAATGATTAATTGATCTGAGGGGATTCCGTCATAATCCGGGTGATTCTGAGGACGATTATGGAGGAGTTCGTAAGATTTAGTACTCTAATGTGTTTCCCGGGACGGTGTTGAGAACGACCTACAGGTGAAGAGATTAAAGAATGACCAAGGACCTTTGAGGTAGAGGTCGTCGGTTATAATGAATTAATTGTTATAAACAGATGTTCGAAATTCATTCTAAAAGATTAACGTTGTCAAAGTGTAGTGAAAACAAGTACAACTATTCAGTAAATTTGTAGTACTTATTAAGTCTAACTCCAAAACTTAACAATTAGTCTTATTACTATCGACGTTAAGTTGTTGAAGTGAACGTCACTGACTTTTTCCGAGACTTTGGTAATGGAAGTTGTCGGACTCCAAGACGAGAGTTGCGTTTTGTTCTTTAACGGTTTTAACGGTTTTTTATCGCTGAAGCACCGATGTAAAGTGTTACCGTTTATAGTGACGTAAGAGAGAGTGTAACTAAACATTAGAGAGATAATCAAGTCAAGTCAAGTTAGTGAGTCAGCACAGGTCGAGATACGCTGGGGTACTTAGTGTCGTGTGGTCCGGAGGGACAGATAGTGGTTGAGGGCCTCAAGTGAGTCTGAGTGCAGGTAGCTCAGTCACTACGGTAGGTCGGTACAGTAGGAGACAGCAGGAGAAAAGGAGGACGGGGGTTAGGGAGGGTCGTAGTCTCGGAAAAGGTTACTTAGTTGAGAAGCGTACTCCACCGGTTTCATAACCTCAAAGTCGAAATCGTAGTAAGGAAGGTTTCTTGTGGATCCTGACTAGAGGAAGTCTTACCTGACCAACCTAGAGGAACGTCAGGTTCCCTAAGAGTTCTCAGAAGAGGTTGTGGTGTGAAGTTTTCGTAGTTAAGAAGTCGTGAGTCGAAAGAAGTGTCAGGTTGAGAGTGTAGGTATGTACTGGTGTCCNCTTTCAGGTACGTGTCGTTCCTTCTGGGTTGTGTCGGTTTTTATTTTTCGTGAGTCGAAAGAAGTGTCAGGTTGAGAGTGTAGGTATGTACTGGTGTCCTTTTTGGTATCGGAATTGATCTACCTGGAATCAGCCGTTTCATTACAGAGACGAAAACTTATACGATAGATCCAACCAGTATTGAAAAGAAGGTTCCTCGTTCGCAGAAAATTAAAGTACCGACGTCAGTGGTAGACGTCACTAAAACCTCGGCTTTTTTTATTTCAGACTGTGACAAAGGTGACAAAGGGGTGCATAAAGGGTATTTCACTACCCTGGTCTACGGTACTAGAAACAAAAGACTTACAACTCGAAATTCGGTTGTTAAAATCAGAGGAGAAAGTGAAAGTAGTTCTCCGAAAAATCAAGGAGAAGTGAAAGACAGTATTGCCACCACAGTAGACGTATAGACTCCACTAACTATAAAGAGGACCGTTAGAACTAAGGTCGAACACAAAGAAGGTCGGGTCGTAAAGAGTACTACATGAGACGTATATTCAATTTATTCGTCCCACTGTTATATGTCGGAACTACATGAGGAAAAGAATAAACCTTGGTCAGACAACAAGGTACAGGTCAAGATTGACAACGAAGGACTGGACGTATATCCAAAGAGTTCTCCGTCCAGTCCACCAGACCATAAGGACAGAGATAATCACGTATGGGATTTTCTGTCTTTGTCACGCCGGGATTGTCTTCGTCTTCTATACTTCTTCTCCACCGTTCTTATGTGTCTTCTTGATACGTTTTTTTCTAGAAGTACTGGGTCTATCAGTGTTACCACATTAGTGAGTGGATCTCAGTTTATAGGACCTCATTTCAGTTCATCCGGAATCCTTCGTAGTAATCCTTGTTTCAATCACTTCCACTACCTTAAGGTCGACTTGTTAAAGTCTAGGGTTCTCTACTCTGACACTTTCATGACGTGAGTTATACGGTCGTTTAAACCTTTTGAGTCGTCACCGGTGTCCTGACCTTTTGCAGTCAAAAGTAAGGTTAGGGTTTCCCGTTACGGTTTCTTACAAGTTTGATGACGTGTTAGTGTGACTAAAGTGTACGATTCATTACGAGTTTTAAGAGGTCCACTTCGAAGTTGTTGTGCAGTTGTCTCTTGAGGGTCAACAAGTTCGACCTGAATCTTTTCCGTCTTCTTGATCTCTAGTTTAACGGTTGTAGACAACTTAGTATCTTTTTCGTTCATTCATTCACAATCAGTGACTCAGCACGGACTGAGAAACGTTAGGGTACCTGACGTCGGGTGGTCCCAGGACACAGGTACTCTAAAAGGTCCGTTCCTATGACCTTACCCAACGGTAAAGGAAGAGGTCCCTTAGAAGGGTTGGGTCCCTAGTTTGGGTCCAGAGGACATGACGTCCGTCTAAGAAATGGTTGACTCGATGTTCCCTTCAGGATCTTCTTTTTTTTTCATTCTCTTTTTTTTCATTCTCTTATGGTCTTATTGTATATAAAGACGAAGTAACTGATACGATTTCAGAAACTGACACATCTAGTGTTGTTTGACATCTTTTAAGACTTTTTCTACCCTTATGGTCTGGTGAACTGGACGGAGGTCTTTTTAGACATACGTTTAGTTCTTCGTTGTCAATCTTGGTCTGTACTTGTTGATTGACCAAGGTTTAACCCTTTCCTCAGACAGTTCCACCACATAACTGTGGGATGAATAAATTAAATATACGTCTCATATAGTACGTTTTACGGTCCGACCTACTTCGTGTTCGACCTAAGTTCTAACGACCCTCTTTATAGTTATTGGAGTCTATACGTCTACTGTGGTGGGAATACCGTCTTTCGATTCTCCTTGATTTCTCGGAGAACTACTTTCACTTTTTCCTCTCACTTTTTCGACCGAATTTTGAGTCGTAAGTTTTTTGATTCTAGTACCTAGACCACGGTAGTGAAGTACCGTTTATCTACCCTTTGCTATCTTCGTCACTGTCTGAAATAAAAGAACCCGAGGTTTTAGTGACGTCTACCACTGACGTCGGTACTTTAATTTTCTGTAAAAGAGGAACCTTCTTTTCATTACTGTTTGTATCTGTCACATAAGTTTTCGTCTTTGTAATGAAACGGCTGTTTCCAGGCATTCAGTTTCGATGTTAAAAAAGTCATCAGTACATCCCTACACTCTCAACCTTGTACTTCTTGTAACTTGTGACTTCTTAACTACGAAAACTTGACACCACAACCTCTTCTGAGAACTCTCAGGGAACCTGACGTTCCTCTAGTTTGGTCAGTTAGGATTTACTTTAGTTAGGTCTTATAAGTAACCTTCCTGACTACGACTCCGACTTCGAGGTTATGAAACCGGTGGACTACGCTTTTCGATTAAGTAACCTTTTCAGGGACTACGACCCTTTCTAACTTCCACCCTCCGCTTCCCCTTCTGTCTCCTGTTCTATCAATCTACAGTAGTGGGTAAGTTACCTCTACCCAAACTCGTTCGAGGTCCTCTACCACTAATTGTCCCTTCGGACCGCACGGTGTCCGGACCCAAATGTTTCTCAATCTGTGTTGACCGTGAGGTGAGGTTATGAGAACGGACCTTTTAGGGTACCTGTCTCCTCGGACCATCCGACGTCAGGTACCCCAACGATGATCAGCCTGTGTTGACTCGTTGAAGTGAAAGTGAAAAGTGAAAGTACGTAACCTCTTCCTTTACCGTTGGGTGAGGTCACAAGAACGGACTTCTTAGGTCCCTACCCCCTCGGACCATCCGACGACAGGTACCCCAGTGTGTCTCAGCCTGCACTGACTTCGCTGAATCGTCGCCGTCGTCGTCTGTCTTTACTCACTGACTTGTTGATTTTCTCTTACCTTTGTGGGGAAAGACAAATTCCTGATAGTTCATTCGTCATAAATTGTTCACAGAGTTAGACTCTTGTCAATTTCTAACGACAGATACATCTTATCAGGACCGGAGTGGATATGGGGAACCGTCTACTGAGTGAAAGGTTAGACAATGTGGTCCAAAGACAAAAGTTTTGTTCGGGATCGAACGTACGGGACCGTACGTTCACCGTGGACTATCCAGGTGAACCTACAAGGTAGTAGAGTTATGTGGGTGTCAAATTGACTAAGGGACATCGAGTCCATAAAAAAAAATGGTTCATGACACAGAACCAATTACTACCCCTCTGTAGTCCCATATCATCAATTTTCGTGTAGTTAATTTCATAACCTAATCGGTTACTCAAGTAAACCCAAAAAAAGTATTCTACCATACCTTTTGGACTTGTTTTAAAAACCGGTTGGATTATTAAGGGTCGACCTTTAGGATTGAGTCGTGAATGTCGATGTATTGAACTTGTCAGAAGAATTCGAGAGACACGAGGTCAATTGGAGCAGACATTCTACTCGTACTATTATGGTCGTGAATAAAGTATCCTAATTTACTCAATCGTAAAGATTTCGTAAATCTGGTCGAGGACCGGGTATTATCCGTAAAATTTTCACAATCACTTTTACGGTAGAGGGAGGTGGGGTAGTTTACCGGGACCATTGATGGAAGGGAGGTAGAAAAAAGTGGACAAAGTACAGGGTGGAACGGGTACTTAGAGGGGAAATAGTGTAGTCGTGTGTCACCAGGGAGGGAAAGAGTCGACGTTCATCGTGTACCTCGACTATCTCAAGACAAGGGAATAACCACGTACAGACGGTATAAGTAACACGGACGGTGGGTAAACAGTAAAGAGGACCCCATCAATAGGAACCCACAACCACCTGAAACAAAGAGAAAATAATTAGTGACTTCTAGTCCCGAAAGTATTAAGGGTCGACCGGGTCACGATTCGTACATCATTCGTAATATATTGACCGTTAATAAACAAAACCATCCTCACTTTCTCTTTTTTCTTGTTTCTAATACTGTCTTTTTGTATTCTTCGTGACTCGGACTCTCTTATCCAGTACAAAGGATCGGGAGACGTGAGAGTCTAGTATTGGAAGGAGTGTCAAATTAAAAAACAAATTACTAATATAGGAGACGATCTTACATTTTGGAGGTATTTCGACTTCCAGTACCCTTACGTTATAATGAGACTATTGTGGAGACCAATATCCGTCAATACAAATATACTATGACTTATCGGATTTACACTCCTCTAAAACATTAAATGATAATTAGTGGTTTTCTAAAGGGTCCACCGTGTCACCATTTCTTTGACGGACGTTACGTCCTCTACATCCAAGTTAGGGACCCAGTCCTTCTAGGGGACCTCTTCCTTTACCGTTGAGTGACTTCATAAGAACGGACCCTTTAGGGTACCCGTCTCCTCGGACCGTCCGATGTCAGGTACCCCAGCGTTTCTCAGTCTGTGTTGACTCAAGACTTCCACCACCACAATTAGTGGTGTAGTAACGCCAATCTAAAGACGTTTCTTCTCTTGATAAATGTGTCCCGATTATTTACTGAGAGACGGACATCAAGTTGAGGTGTCTAAAAATTATCGAATCTAGACTTTAAGTCGTAATTCCTTAACTGACAAAATGGAATTGAAGTGTTTACATAAAGAAAAGACTGTGTATCCTCTTTAGATATTTAAGTCAAACGACAACTTTGTTCTTACTTCCTTTTTTGGACTTTAGTAGTCTTAAATGGTACAGTGGTTCGTGGTAAACAGAGACGTTAAATGGGACTGTTCGTAGAGTGTCAAACTGACCCCATCTTATTCTATGGAATTCTCCCTAACTGTAAACAAAGGTAATTAAACACCTTGATCTCTTTATTTTTTAAATTATTGGTGTTTAATAAAAGTACTGTAAAGTTGACAAAATTCGTAAACTCGTCTAACCGTCACTTATCTTACAGGATAAATTCATATAAGTTAGATTTTGTGGAGTAAACGGGATATTTCTTTCTGTTGGTGATCACTTTTCAAATAAAAAGTTTTAAGTTTTTCATCGACGACTTTGTACGGTACTAAAAAGTCTCTCGTACGAAACTACTGGGTCTAAAAAGAACACTCGATGAGTTTTTTCTTAGAGATCTTACCGATAGTTTCATGTACTTTCTGTGATTGGATACTTTGTCTTTCAATCTCTGGTAAGTCCTTCCTTAGTACTGAGTATGTCAATGGGAAGAATATTACGATTAGTTACAGTCCGTCGTATAAAGTCGGTCTCTGAAGAGATTGGTGACTGAGTAATTTCGAGGATAATTGTATATGAAAAGTTTTTTTAAATTTTTCGACCCGAAGGGACCTCTGTGCTTAAGTTAGGGACTTGACCCTTCTAGGGTGTACGACGTCTCGTTGGTTCGGGTACTCGATGTTGATGACTCGGTCACGAGATCACCGACCTACGTCCTTAATGACTTCAGGTGTCCGGGA
This sequence comes from Capra ibex, assembly GCA_006410555.1. Taxonomy (NCBI): domain Eukaryota; kingdom Metazoa; phylum Chordata; class Mammalia; order Artiodactyla; family Bovidae; genus Capra; species Capra ibex. Next base: position 21,230,955 of record SJYO01016970.1, on the reverse strand, counting down.
TCTCGAACACGAGACGTTGTTCTCTCATCGGGGGCCAGTGGTGTTGATCTCTTTTACGGGTACATCGTTGTTTCTGGGTCGAGTCCGTTTTTAAATTTTTTTTTTAAATTCAATCTTTGGACGACGAAAATATTTGTGTTTTATCTGTGTACAGTTTTAAAGGTAAGTTGAGTAATAAATTAATCACTCGGTCATTCATTTTTCTCTTTATCTCAGCCTATGAGATTTTATTCAAACGATTATTAAAGTTTTGACCGTTTACAGGACGATCCGTTATTTATCATTGAAATTCCCACTAGTTAAAATACCCATCCTTAATAAACGAATCAGGGGTTTGTATTAAACACTATAGTTTAAAGTATGTTCGATTAAAGATGGAAATGTTCCGACACTTTTAAAGATTAATTATCCTTTATTCTTCAAATTGTTTCTATATCGGAGGAGAGACCTTTTAATCTATCAGGGGTCCTCCCCACCCGGACGATCTTTGTCCGTTATAACGTTACTTTTTCGTGAGTCATTACTAACCTTTTTTAGGAGACCTCCTGCTTTACCGTTGAGTGAGGTCATAAGAACGGACCTTTTAAGGTAACTGTCTCTTCTGATCGCCCGATGTCAGGTACCCCAGTGTTTCTCGGTACTGAACCGTTAACTCATGTACATGTGTGTGGCACGATCGGATGAATCGAACCGACGGTATTGTTTCACGGTATCTGAGTCACCAAATTGGATGTCTTTAAATAGAGAATGTCAAGATCTCCGGTCTTTAGGTTCTAGTTCTACGGTCGTTTCCATCCAAAAGAAGACCCCAGAAAATAAAACTGAACTAAACTGAACGTACATCGGTGATGACCTCGGAAAAGTCACGTTAGTGTCTCGAGGGAGACAGAGAAGAAAATTTCCGTAATTAAGGTAGAACTCCCGGGGTAGAGTCCTGGAGAAGATTGAGATTAACAATATTACCATAAAAAATAAAACAATAAATTCTACTATTCGTTTAAGTACGGATGTCTTATTATGAGAAAACTTTCTTATTAGTAGTGGTTTGGACTGTGAGTCCCCATACCAGTATGTCTAATAACTTTATAAATTTGTTAAAATATACTCAACCAATGGACATTGACGGAGTTCAGAGGGTTTCCGAGAAAGGGAGGGAGACTTAAGGTTTATGACGACCCGGACGGGTGGTAGGTCAATGATTTACACATTATAGAGATTCATCACCGTCAAGTCTAACTAGAGATGAGCATGGGATAATAAATCTTATAAATTTTATAGTTGAGATTAAGTATTGGTGATTCAGAACTGGAGAATTATATACGGTGGTAGTACAATTCAGAAATAAACTTAACGAAATATGTAAGGGACGTATAGCCTCTAATAACTATAAAGAGGGTCGTTAGACCTAAGGTCGAACACGAAGAAGGTCGGGTCGTAAAGAGTACTACATACATGAGACGTATCTTCAATTTATTCGTCCCACTGTTATATGTCGGAACTGCATGAGGAACAGGATAAACCTTGGTCAGACAACAAGGTACAGGTCAAGATTGACAACGAAAGACTAGACGTATATCCAAAGTGTTCTCTGTCCAGTCCACCAGACCATAAGGGTAGAGAAAGTCTTAAAAGGTGTTCAAAGAACACTACGTGTGTCAGTTTCCGAAACCGTATCAGTTATTTCGTCTTTATCTACAAAAAGACCTTGAGAGAACGAAAAACGTACTAGGTCGCCTACAACCGTTAAACTAGAGAACAAGGAGACGGAGAAGATTTTGGTCGAACTTGTAGACCTTCAAGTGCCAAGTAATAACGACTTCGGACCGAACCTCTTAAAACTCGTAATGAAATGATCGTACACTCTACTCACGTTAACGCGTCATCAAACTCGTAAGAAACCGTAACGGAAAGAAACCCTAACCTTACTTTTGACTGGAAAAGGTCAGGACACCGATGACGACTCAAAAGAATTAATCGACCGTATAACTCACGTCGTGAAAGTGTCGTAGTAGAAAGTCCTAAACTTTGTCGAGTTGACCTTAAGGTAGTGGAAGTGATCGAAACAAGCATCACTACGAAAGATTCCGGGTGAACTGAAGTGTAAGGGTCCTACAGATCGAGATCTAATCACTAGTGTGGTAGCACTAATAGACCCAGTACTTCGAGAAAAAACATGTCAAGAAGACACATAAGAACGGTGGAGAAGAATTATAGAAGACGAAGACAATCCAGGTCTGGTAAAGACAGGAAATACCTCGGGTAGATACGTACTTTACAAGGGAACTACAGAGATTAAAAGAACTTCTCTAGAGATCAGAAAGGGTAAGATAACAAAAGGAGATAAAGAAACGAAACTAACGACTCATTCCGAAAGAATTGAGAGGAACAATAAGAAACCTTGAGACGTAAGTCTACGAATATAGAAAGGAAAACAGGAAACGAAAAGTGAAGAGAAGAAAAGTGTCGATAAACATTCCGGAGAGGTCTGTCGGTAAAACGAAAAAACGTAAAGAAAAGGTACTACCAGAACTAGGGACAGAGGACATGTTACAGTGCTTGGAGGCAGGTATCAAGTAGTCCGTGAGACGGATAGTCTAGATCAGGGAATTTAGATAAAGAGTGAAGGTGACATATTAGTATTCCATAAACTAAATCTAGTATGGACTTACCAGATTTCTAAAAGGGGTGAAAGAAGTTAAATTCAGACTTAAACCGTTATTCCTCGAGTACTAGACTCGGTGTCGGTCGAGGGTCTGAACAAAAACGACTGACATATCTCGAAGAGGTAGAAACCGACGTTTCCTATATTAGTTAGACTAAAGTCACAACTGGTAGACCACTACAGGTACACATCTCAGAAGAGAACACAACAACCTTCTCCCACAAACGATACTGGTCACGCAAGAGAACCGTTTTGAGATAATCGAAAACGGGACGAAGTAAGGCATAAGGTTCCGGTTTAAACGGACAATGAGGTCCACAAAGAACTGAAGGATGAAAACGTAAGGTCGGGGGATATTAATTTTCCTGTAGAAAAAACTCACAATCAAGATTTTCAAGAACATCCAGAAGTATCTTGACAAGTTGAAGTCGAAGAAGTCGCAATGACCAACCCCGTATCTGAACCTAATGACAACTTACCAAACAGAACCTTTGCTTGTCTCTAGTAAGACAGTAANGGTCGGGGGATATTAATTTTCCTGTAGAAAAAACTCACAATCAAGATTTTCCAGAACATCCAGAAGTATCTTGACAAGTTGAAGTCGAAGAAGTCGCAATGACCAACCCCGTATCTGAACCTAATGACAACTTACCAAACAGAACCTTTGCTTGTCTCTAGTAAGACAGTAAAAACTCTAACGTAGGTTCATGACGTAAAGTCTGAGAAAACAACTGGTACTACCGATGAGGTAAAGAAGACTCCCTAAGGACGGGCGTCATCATCTACGTCTACTATGGTGGGAATACCGTCTTTCACTTCTCCTTGATTTTACGGAGAACTACTTTCACTTTCTCCTCTCACTTTTTCAACCGAATTTCGAATTGTAAATCTTTTAATTCTAGTACCGTAGACCAGGGTAGTGAAGTACCCTTTATCTACCCCTTTGTCACCTTTGACACAGTCTGAAATAAAAGATCCCGAGGTTTTAGTGACGTCTACCACTAACGTCGGTACTTTAATTTTCTGCGAATGAGGAACCTTCCTTTCAATACTGGTTGAATCTATCGTATAACTTTTCGTCTCTGTAATGAAACGATTGTTTTCAGGTAGATCAGTTCCGATACCAGAAAGGTCATCAGTGCATACCTACACTCAACCTGAGACTTCTTTCAACTCGTGACTTCTTAACTACGAAAACTTGACACTATAACCTCTTCTGAGAACTCTAAGGGAACCTGACGTTCCTCTGGGTTGGTCAAGTAGGATTTCCTCTACTCAGGACCCACAAGTGACCTTCCTGACTACGATTTCGACTTTGAGATCACGAAACCGGTGGAGTACACTTCTCAACTGAGTAACCTTTTCTGGAACGACGACCCTGCCTAACCCCCGTACTCCTCTTTCCCTACTGTCTCCTACTCTACCGACCTACCGTAGTGGCTGAGCTACCTGTACTCAAACTCATTTGAGACCCCCAACCACTACCTGTCCCTCCAGACCACACGACGCTAAGTATACAAGTGTCTCAGTCTGTACTGACTCGCTGACTTGACTGACTGACTGACTGACTATGTAAGGGATAGTGGTGGGAAACATCATTTACAATTATCGCAGGGGTAATGTGTCAACTCCTTTGACTCCGAGTCTCCTCAGTTATTGAACAGGATCCGGTTTACCACTCACTACCTCAGTCCTGGATTTGGTTCGTTGGGTTGGAACCTCGGATATGGGGTAAGACGAAGAGGTCGGGACCTCTCCGAGATAGGAACCGATTGTCGGGACTGGTCCCGTGTTTCTAGATAAGTCGGATATCGGGAGCGGAGGATAGGTAATCTCGTTACTCATTAGTTTCAATAGAGGACCTTGACTTGTGGTTTGACAACGTATACAAGTTATGACTTGTCAACAAATGAAGAAGGTTCGATAGAGAATATTCCATACTGTTCTTACCCTTTAACAACTAAGGTGAGAAAAGTATGGTCAAATTCAGTAAACACGATAAGTATACACAAGTGATGTATTAGATTAGTGCAACACAGTGGATAGAGTAAACCATCGTGAATTGGTTTTATTAACAGACTCGTAGGGACTAGTATGAAGTTTTTATTACAAGTCTCTGTGTTTGTCACTCACCAGAATACCACCAGAAATACAGTTCAGGATTATTATTTTACTACTACTCCTACCTTTGTATCCTAAAATTTCACCTTTCAATTGTCTATGTGTGACGATACATATTTTGTCCATTTGACGTTTCAGAATGACATGTCGTATGTCTTGATAGAAGTTATAGAATACTATTGGATATTTCCTTTTCTTAGACTTTTTATTATATATACATATATTTGTATATACACACACATATATATTGACTCAGTAAAACGATATGTTGTCTTGATTGTGTTGGAAGATTTAGTCGATATGAGGTTAAAAAATTTTTTCGTGTTTCAGAGGAATCTTCGTTAACAACAACGAGAAGTCAACGATTCAGTACAGACTGAGAAACACTGGGGCACCTGACGTCTTGTGGTCCGGAGGGACAGGAAGTGGTAGAGGGCCTCGAACGAGTTTGAGTACAGGTAACTCAACCACTACGGTAGGTTGGTAGAGTCGGAGATGGCAGGGGAAGAGGAGGACGGGAGTTAGAAAGTGTCTTAGTCCCAGAATAGGTTACTCAGTCGAGAAGAGTAGTCCACTGGTTTCAGTCGAAATCGTAGTCAGGAAGGTCACTTATAAGTCCTGACTAAAGGAAATCCTAACTGACCAAACTAGAGGGACGTCAGGTTCCCTGAGAGTTCTCAGAAGAGGTTGTCGTGTTAAGTTTTCGTAGTTAAAAAGTCGTGAACCGAAAGAAACATCAGGTCGAGAGTGTAGGTATGTACTGATGACCTTTTGGTATCGAAACTGATATACCTGACAATGGACAAAACAACAACAACAACAACAACAATAGACAAACACAGAGGGGTTTTAAGTGTATACCTTTGGATTGAGAGTCACACTACTATAACCCTCCACTCCAGAAACTCTCTAATAGTTCAGTACTCATATCTTAGGGGTACTTACCTTAATTACCGGAAATATTTTCTTCGAGTCTCTCGTGGGAACATGAAAGACGGTACAACTCCTGTGTGGACAGATACTTGGTTCTTCACGCGGGAATGGTGGTCTATGGTCTAACTGGTCGTTGAACTATAATCTGAAGGTCGGATTCTTGACACCCTTTATTTAAAGACAACAGACACTCGGTGGTTCAAATACCATCAGTCAATATTATAGGACTTGTCTTCTTCTGTGATTGAGTATGTGAGTGGAAGGAGAAATATCATTTCAAAACCGTGTAGGATATAGTACCTACTTGAAGTTTCTGCAATACACCATACCTTAGTCGGTCTGTGTTTACCTGTTTATAATATGTTCAGGTGTACATACTTTATAGACCCGATTTTAAGTATCTCTGTCTCTCATCTTATCTCAAATGGTCGTCTCACCTCTTCCTCCCATCTCACCCCTTAATAACGAATTACCTGTGTCCCAAAGACAGTCCCTACTACTTTTCCAAGATCTTTATCACCATCATTAAAATGTTGTTACACTGAACTTCATCGACTTAACATGTGAATTTTACCAATTTTAATATTTAAAATATAATATATAGAAAACAGTCTGATTAACAAAATTAGGTTGTTTAATGAGTATAGACTCCTTGACTATTTTGAGTCGGTGAAATTCTTTTTTTTTCGTCGTCTCCGTTCTATTTCTAAAAAAAGTGTGTTTACTTTTGACGGTTATAAAGTAGTCGTTTGGTAATAATGTTCTTTATAATTTCTTTCAGGAAATCCGTCTTCCTTTTACTATGGTCTACCTTAACACCTTTATACTAAGATATGGTTCCTTACTTTCAAGTCTTTACCATTGGTGTACCCATTTATATACTCCACATAAAATAATAACAGAGAAATTTTCTATTAACTGATTCGTTTTTATAGTCGTTACATGACCTCAAATGTTATGTACACTTTCATTTTATATGATTATCGTGTCTCCAGTCCTTTCTTTTCCTTTCTCAATATGGTAACTCTCCGGGAATATGATATGTATTGTACATATTATAACGAACTTGTATTTGTCAAAACAAAATTCGGTACAACGGGTCGAACACTTTACAGTCAAGGGGTTGGTCCCTGACTTGGGTCCGGTATTGTCATTTTTGGTTCTAATTTATGTCTTCTGTCTTTAATGACATCCATTATGTCTTCCAATTTACGAGATTTTTTTTTTTTTTTTTTTTGTTGTGTCAAATTTCAACCTCTTCCAACTCAGGTTCAAGGGTAGTAACATTTACACTACGTTTCAGTCCTCAACGATGCGGGTAACGGAGACGACGATTAAAATTTCGGTGAAGGTAGGTGTTTAGGTCACTGGTCTCACTCTGCACCTTAGGTCGTTGACGATTATAAACAAAGACGACGACGATTCAGTGAAGTCAGCACAGGTTGAGACACGTTTGGGTATCTACCGTCGGGTGGTTCGAGACGGTAGGGACCCTAAGAGGTCTGTTCTCGCGACCTCACCCAACGGTAACGGAAGAGGTTACGTACTTTCACTTTTTTCTTTCACTTCGGCGAGTCAGCACAGGCTGAGAATCACTGGGGTACCTGGTGTCGGATGGTCCGAGGAGGTAGGTACCCTAAAAGGTCCGTTCTCATGACCTCACCAAACGGTAACGGAAGGGGTTTAAATAAAGATAATTTTGAATTAACAGGTAGAGACAGGTGTAAGACGACTCTCTACTGTACGGGACAGGAAGACGAAAAGTACAGAGTACTTTCAAGCAGTTTATTGACTTAGATAAGTCACAAGTCCTGGGATCGACGTTTTCTCAGTTCCATTACGGTGTAAAAATCGAAAGGTTGAAGGGATTTATCCTCCTCCCGTTTTACTTCTGTCTCTTTCAGTTGGATACATTGGTCATTTTGATTTTGATCAGTCAAACCGACTGTCTTATTAACTGAGTGGTAAACTTTAGTAAACAATTGTTTTTAATAAATAAAGGTAAAATGAACTTTCGAAAAGTCAAATATTTCACTATTAAGAAAATTTATGTTCATATATAACACATTCAGATTACGGTTTTAGCCTAATGGTTGTGTAAACGAATAAGGACACGTAAAATAATTTTTCACAAGTTTAGTCACACGACGTGTTTTTGTTCAACTAGAATAATCTAAAAAAAAATATGATGACATGGACAATTTAGAACAAACCGAACGGATATTGTATCATTACTTCGTGATAACTTTTATCAAAGTCCGATGAAAAGGTCCAGTGGTTTCAAACACACACACACACACACACACACACACACACACACACACACACACAAAGGGGAAAGTTACCGATTTTGTTTTACCCTAAATTATAGGTGTTCCGTTTTATTGTGTCCATTTCAATTTCAATTCACTTGGATTGATATATACAATTTACCCAAGTCCCTAGAACCTTACTTAATTTACAGAGTTTTGTACACCTTTTGTACGTATACGGTTACTTTTGTAGATGAATAAGGTACCAGGTAATTCGGTTTGTTATAAATCATGAATAATTTTATAAGAATAGTTTCGAAGAAACTCGTAACCGTGATAATGAAGACTCGGTTCAGTCCAGTGGTTCTAACCGGGTCCACTTTTACTGGTGACCAGAGTCAACTCAAAATCAAAGAGTAGTACAGAGTCAGTACTTGTTCGTTCATCTGGAACGTTTCCCACCTGGATTCTAAGGTCTTTACATCACCACACTCAACTTACCCGAGAACTTAGGTAGCACCAAGAAGTATCCTCGAGTTTAAAGTCACCAGAGTCGTTGGGTACACCAGACTTCTTTCTCAGTCGTAACGTATCTTGATACCCGAGTGACGAAGTACAAGATAAAGTCCGGTTTATTATAGGTCGACCCCTCTTCTATAGAGTAGATATCCAGATCAAATATATGGACATTAAATTTTTTAATATACCGTAGATAATATATAGAACCCCGAAGGGACCACCAAGTCTCCTATTTCGTAGACGGACGTTACGTCCTCTGGACCCAAACTAGGGACCCAACCCTTCTAGGGGACCTCTTCCTTTACCGTTGGGTGAGGTCATAAGAACGGACCTCTTAGGGTACCTGTCTTCTCGGACCTCCCGATATCAGGTGTCCCAGCGTTTCTCAGTCTGTGTTGACTCGTTAAAGTGAAGTGAAAATAATATATAGAACGTTTACACCAAACATTTTTGAGGATATTCATTCACGATAATAGTAGGGAAAAATATTTACTCCTTTGATTCCGTGTCTTTTTACTTTATTAGACAGGTTCAAGAGTGTTGATTATTCACCGGTTTGTCTTAAGGGTAGGTCAACCAGACAAAGGTCTCACGTCATACGGTCAGGTTTTATCGGTGTCGTTCGACGAAGGTACTTTATTACAGAATATTACGGTGTGACATATAAAAGTTCAAATTAAAGAACGACATGGAAATCGTGAAGAGTTTAAAGACCACGGTATCCAGACATTTGTCTTTGTCAAAAGGAATAAGAGGAATAGAATTCAGTTTCGACTATAAAGTTTAATGAGAGGTCTATCCCCGAAGGGTTCACCACGATCACTATTTCTTGGACGGACGGTTACGTCCTCTGTATCCTCTTCACCCTAACTAGGGACCTAGCCCTTCTAGGGGACCTCCTCCTTTACCGTTGGGTGAGATTATAAGGACGGACCTCTTAAGGTACCCGTCTCTTCGGATCACCCGATGTCAGGTATCGTAACGTTTCTCAGTCTGTGCTGACTTCTCTGAATCGTGTCGTGTCCCATCTCAGGTAGATCGACATACGTTTATTCTGATTGACAAATGTTTACCTGCCCAAAGACGTAAGTCCGGTGATGTACAAATGAAAATTTCGTAAACAAATTTCAATAATTCAAGTCCCTAAGACGGTTTCAACGAATGTTTTTGTAGTTTGGGTTCAAATTATCAGAATGTCTCTTCCTTATTACCTTGTCATGACTCCAAAGTTCACACCGAATTAAGTCCTGGGTCTCACACAATGATCCTAGGTATGTAATCGAGATGTCAGGGTTCCGAAAGGACTATTATGTTGGTTAACGGTGTTGACCTATGGGAATTCGGGACTAACCGGACGGACCTCAGTGTACTGGACGAACCTAGTTCGTCCCACGACCCCATTCATCGTGTCACAGGCGACATCCTTCATGGTCCTGGAGTCAGAGATTCCAGAGTTATTAGTGAAGGGGACGAGGTGGACAAAAGACTGAATTATTTTGTTTGCTTGAGTCTCGTAAAGTCAAAACATAATTTCTTTCCTATATTGAATTTTTCCCGAAGGGACCACCGAGTCTCCAATTTATTTCACAGACGGAGGTTACGCCCTCTGGGTCCAAGTTAGGGACCCAGCCCTTCTAGGGGACCTCTTCCTTTACCGTTAGGTGAGGTCATAAGAACGGACCTCTTAGGGTACCTGCCTCTTCGGATCATCCAATGTCAGGTACCCCAGTGTTTCTCAGTCTGTGCTGATTCGCTGAAGTGGAAGTGGTATAGAATTTTTTGTGTGTGTTTTGTGATACGTCAGTAATAGGAAGTGTAAAGGTTACACTCTATCCAGTCAAGTCAAGTCAGTGAGTCAGTACAGGCTGAGAAACACTGGGGTACCGGACATCGTGCGGTCCGAAGGGACAGGTAGTGGTTGAGGGTCTTGAACGAGTTTGAGTACAGGTAACTCAGCCACTACGGTAGGTTGGTAGAGTAGGAGACAGTAGGGGAAGAGGAGGGTAGGAGATAGAAAGGGTCATAGTGCCAGAAAAGGTTACTCAGTTAAGAAGGGTAGTCCACCGGTTTCATAACCTCAAAGTCGAAATCGTTGTTAGGAAGGTTACTTATAAGTCCTGACTAAAGGAAATCCTAACTGACCAAACTAGAGGAACGTCAAGTTCCCTGAGAGCTCTCAGAAGAGATGGTGTCAAGTTTTCGTAGTCAGGAAGTCACGAGTCGAAAGAAATATCAGGTGGAGAGTATAGGTATGTACTGATGACCTTTTTGATATCGAAACTGATCTACCTGGAAACAGTCGTTTCATTACAAAGACAAAAAAATTATACGAGAGATCCAAACAGTACGGAAAAGAAGGTTCCTCGTTCGTAGAAAATTAAAGTACCGACGTCAGTGGTAGAAGTTATTTCAGAGGGTGATAAAGGTAACAAAGAGGTGGATAAACGGTCCTTCACTACCCTGGTCTACGGTACTAGAGTCAAAAGACTTACAACTCAAAGTTCGGTTGAAAAAGTGAAAAAACTTTATCCAGTACAGGGAGTTTTATCCTCGAAATAAAAAAAAATTAAAAATAAAAATGAAATAAAATGAAATGTTATGACATAACCAAAACGGTATGTAACTGTACTTAGCCGGTGCCCACATGCACTCAAGGGTTAGAACTTGGGGAGAGGGTGTAGGGTGGGGTATAGTAGAGAGACCTAGTAGGGGCACGTGGTCGGGGTTCGTAGGACATAGGGTTCGTAGGACATAGGGTTCGTAGGACATAGGACATAACTTGTTGTACCTCAACAAGGAAACCGGTGTATGTACGTTTAGATGTCCTTCCCACTATAACATCTATAGTTCCCTTACCCATGACAAGTTTTTCCTTACGGGGTGTTTACAATGGTACCGTTTTGACCCTCTCAGATATTACAACGGGTCGTACGACAACCGTAGTAACATTTGTTTGTTCAATTCCCGTTCTAAGAACGGTTCTCTTAATTACACGTATAGTTCGTATAATTCGTGAGATTCTCGGCTCTATCGAAGGACTTTGTACACTTCCTTTTACTAGTCTTTTTCTTCCTTCGGTTTCTCTTTCCCTGAACCCAAGTCGACTTCACGGTCGGACGAGGTGGATCTCTTCGTGTGAAACACTCCTGGTTACCTTTCCTTGGGCGTGACAACCTCAGGTAGGGGATACTTAAGTACCGGACTACCCACATCTTTATTTCTGGACCTGACAATTTTTTTTTTTTTTTCCTCGAAATAATTCAGTCATACACGTGTCTCAAAAGTCCACTAAAAGAGTTTTCTGAAGTTAAAATTGACAGAATAACCTGAGTGTCCTTTTTGTTAAGTAATGGTTTTGTACAAACGGTTACAATGAGAAAAGAAATGTCATCAAAAAAAAGAAAAAAGAAAAGGAAAAAAAAAGAAAAAAATAGAAGTATCGTTCACTATGGACGATACTTCTCTACTCCGAGGGTAGGTTATGACTTTCGAGCGGAAACGTAATTCGAAACCACTGTAGTCTCTTAGGTGTGATAATCCAGTAACCGAGAAACTCTTATCGTCCTTCAGAACAGGTGTTGACTCATAAGTCCTGGATGATGTCACGGATCCTGTATACTTTTACAAGAAAATTACGAATTATTTACTTACTTACTTACTATTGTCAGTTATAAATCCTGTGACAGTCTTTGATAAGGTTCCCAAAATATAAATAATTGAGTCAGAAACATTTTTTCGAAAACCCCGTCTATGTCGATAATAAGGGTAAATAGTCTAGTCTTTAGAGTGTATGTATCATTCACTACTTTACTACAAAATAAAAACTAACGAATTAAAAATTTAAAAATTTTTGAAATGAATTCATATCAACTAAAGGTTACACAAGTACAGAAGACATATCGTTTCACTGAGTCAAAATACATATATTGACATGTGACATATACATATTCTTGAAAAGGATAAGAAAAGTAAATACCAAATTACCACAAAATTGGTCCGTTAGGTCGTACTCTTGGGTACGAGAATTCGTGGTATTAGGTGAGTTCTGTGACTGTGAACATAGGTACCTCATTGTTGATATACATATCAGAATCCTCACCCTCGATGTACCACCTACGACTCAGAGAAGGAACACTCTGGATTCAAAGGTTTGTCGGGAACCATAATTAAACGAAGTAGGGGTACCCATAACAAAGGGAAAGTGGTTTATGGGGGTCAATAGGGTTGCGTGAACAGTGAGAGTGTTCTAGGGAAGGGGGAGATTATAAAGTGTTCAAGATATAAAAATTCTACACAGGTTTTTATCAATTAAAGTATGACCCTTTGTCTCCAGAGTTCGAGTTCACAGAGACCAAGAGTGTGTATTTCCTTAAAACTGTTCACACCAGTTTACAGTGACCGGAAAGGACAGTTTTCCGTAAATCTACGTTTTATGAATTAAAAATCACCACCGGTTTGTTTTACCAACTCTCCGACGTGATCCCTGGTCGTCGAAAGTCGAGAATGTGACTCGAATCTCTAAACAAGATTCTTTTGAAGTGACTCTTTCGGGGTCACCAGAGTCTCCTGTGGGGATTTTATTTTACTCTTCTTCTGACGACTTCGATTTAGTTCACTCCGCCTGGTTCAATGGACGTCATCTTTAGATGTCACGAGTGTCAACTGGAAACATCAATCAAAAGGAAAACAAAAAATTTTGTTCAATATGGAATTTATAGAGAAGAACATCTATAAAGAAAATTGACAATGAAATGGAAAATATATTCAACACGTAAATTAAATTTTGCTAACCAAAGAAACAAAATTCTTTACGTTTCCTAAACCTCGATTTTCTTATTTACAAGGTAAAAAGAGTGAAACCTTAGGTAATTTATAATTATCTCAGTCTCGAAGAGGAACTGTTACTATTGTAGACAGTAAAAGAATCCAGAATAGGAAAGGAACGTCCTCGAGGTGTCCGTTGAGGGTTTCCTTTTAAAGGACTTACCTTTGTTACCCTCGAGAGCTTCCCCCCTTCTCATGGGAAAGACGCACCTTTAGCTTGTCAGACGTACACAGGTTTCCTTCAGTTATTTTTTGTTTTCGTTCGTGTTCTTAATTGGTTCATGTAGTTTTCGACATCAAATACTTTTATCTGAATGGTTTGTAGAAGTTAATTCTTCGAATTTTACTAAGACATGTAAATTTTTTTTTTTTTATTCTCATCTCCTTATGAGTCTGGAAACCAGTGGAGGTGAAATCCTTACGAATCCAAATAAAAAAGTAAAAACATAAGGTCCAGTAGATTTTTATACAATAAATTACTCTAAATACAAGTTTGTAGAAAACTATAACTAAAGATTGTATTAAGGTGTCACTATTCTCTTGTTTGAGACATACTACAGTTACGGAAATCTGGCACTTTAAAAGTGTGGAACAACATACAGGGACCCATTCAAGGTGACAGAGGACCAAATATCACATACCCTTGAACTTATCTTAAACATAGGATGAAACACACTTTTAGTATATTTAGAATCAATACAACTTAACCAAGTGAAAAGTCTACATGATATAGGAAGACGAAAAGACAGACAAAAACTCTCAAACTATAATTTTGAAGTTGATTTTTAAAATTAAATAGATGAATTTTTATTAACATTAGAGAGGACCTTGATATACATTGATAGAAGTCATAAAAGGTTCAGAGGACATTTATACAATAGTATGAAAGTATTAAATTTTTTTCTCTTTTTACGTTTTTATATTTTCGTATTAAATCTTAAGAAAATTAGGTAAGTCATTTTGTAGTCAATTGATCCGACATTAATTAATCTTGTAAAGTAATGGATTTAAAACAAAACAAAGAGTTTACAAAAGAAATTTCTTTTCATTGTTAATTTTTACTATAATATCCAAAGAAATTTTATCTAACGTTTCTGAGAGATCGTCAATCGTATTTAAGTAGAGTTAAAAGATATGGAAGATATAAATGTCCGAACAAGGTATTTTTTTCTAATGAAACTCTATTTCGAGTATTAGTAGTTTTTTCTAAATTAAACTTAGTAATACGATATAAGTTTGATTTCGTCTTCTCCCCGAGTATGAAAATAGGTATACATGAACTCTTTCTAAAATCGTCGTTTAGTTTCAACTCATTTGGCTCATAAGGTACGAACCTCATAAGATGAATTTTCTTCAGTTGTCTGTGACGCCATGTGATTTAGTCTACACTCCTTCTGTCGAAAGGGGGTAGGTCCTCCGGTCCATTTCGGATACACTTCACTTTTAGTAAGGTAGCACAGACTGAGAAACGTCGGGGTACCTGATATCAGGTACCTTAAGAAGTCCGGTCTTATGACCTCACCCATCGGAAAGGGAAGACGTCCCCTAGAAGGGTTGGGTCCCTAGTTTGGGTTCAGAGGGTGTAACGTCCACCTAAGAAATGGTCGACTCGGTGTTCCCTTCGGGTTCTTATGACCTCACCTATCGGATAGGGAAGAGGTCACCTAGAAGAGCTGGGTTCTCAACTTGGTCCCAGAGGTCGTAACGTCCACCTAAGAAATGGTTGACTCGATTGGCCCTTCGGAAGCATTAACGGATATACACCCGACTGGAAAGTGTGTATCCTAAACCCCGACGTCAATGTGAAACGTCTTTTGTGTCTTTCAACATGGAAAATAACGAAGTCGGATCTTCCTTGTATAAAGTCAAGGACGATGTCAGGTCACCAGTTTCGATCGGTATGACAAGACAGGTTGAAGTTTGTCCCGACTCTTACTAATAAAAAGCACACAACTCCCCCACGATCTCTTGTCCTCTATACTACTCGGGGTCCTTACCGTTGGTGCCACGTTATTCGTCTGCATCGTCCGGGTCGACTTTGGTAATCCACCGTAAAGGTCCCGAAGTTTCTTGAGACCATGGTTCAGGAAGTACAGAGTCAAGTCTTTCTTGAGTCGCTCTCCGTTTCACTATCTATACTTATAATCTTGTCCTGCGAACACTCTTCATGTTCGTCCACCCTCTCTCTCACAGAGGAGTTCTTGAATCACCTAATGTCCAAACATTAGTTTCCTTTTCGCCCCTTCCCCTTTCTGGTGAAAGAAAGAGTAAAAACTCATCTGTAGTACGAAAGTAGTAGTCGTTGAGGAGGTCAAACCCGTCGTCTTAAAAGAACTAAGAGACACCAGTTGAGACCTGACGGTACCGTGATTCCTTTATCATAGAGTCCAGAGTCATGTTACTCTCCCAGAAATGAAACTTTACAGTGGAAAGGTATTTAATAACAAAAATACACACATCTCTCGTATAGGACGTACGCACGAGTCGGGGAGTCAGCACAGACTGAGACACTGAGGTACCTGGCATCGGACGGTCCGAGGAGACGGGTACCTTAAAAAGTCCGTTCTTATGACCTCAACCAACGATAAAGGAGGAGATCCCCTAGAAGGGTTGGGTCCCTACCTTGGGTTCAGAGAACTCAGAGGATGTGGCCGTCCGTCTAAGAAATGGTGACGTGGCCTCTCGTACAACATCCCCAGTAATTGAGTGACTCGAGTGACCTGTCCTGCACCAGAGTACGGTGGTGACAAAATAACAAACCCCCGTACAGAATACGAAGACGACGTACCAAAACAACGATTCGTTCGGATAGATCCAAACACCAATTCGTTTGGACGAAAGAAGTCACTAGTAATTGAATCTTTCCAGTAGGTATAAAAAAGATGAATGTTGGGGGATCACCCTAATTGGTAAATGAGTGGATGAAAGAAGGAAATGAGACAGAAATAGTGTTGGTCATCAGACATAAAGACGAGATTAAAGAGGAACACGTTGACCTACTCCTCCAGTCTGAGGGCACTCAGGACCTTGAGATTAAAATTCTGTCTCCTCCGACCCACTTTAAGAAGTTTGGTCCGAATAGTGAGTTTTTAGTCAAGGACGTAGAATTAGGGGTGAACTAAGAGACACGGACGGAAGTCGACTAGTCCTGGGCACCCTCTCTTTCTACTCACTAACCGGAGGAAGGTTTTTAGGTGTAGACCGTTTTTATGTCTCATTTCAGTCTGAATCTCTTGTTTGAATACAATGGTCCCACTTCCCACCTCCCTTCCCTACCAATCCCTTAAACCCTGGTTGAACATGTGTGACTATATAAATTTTGTCCATTGTTTATTTCAGGATAACAGATCGTGTCCCTCGAGACAAGTTACAATACACCGTCGGTTCTACCCTCCTCCCAAACCCCCTCTTACTATGTACATATACATACCGACTCAGGGAAGTGACAAGTGGACTTTGATAGTGTTGTAACGACTAGTAGGTATGGGGTTATACCCGAAGGGACCACCGGGTCGTTGTTTCTTAGGTGGATGGTTACGGACGGTTACGTCCTCTACGTTCAAGCTAGGGACTCAACCCTTCTTGAAGACCTCTTCCTCTACCGTTGGGTGAGGTCATAAGAACAGATCTTTTGAGGTGTCTCCTCGGACCGACCGATGTCAGGTACCCTATAGTTCTCAGTTTGTACTAAATCCTTCCTTGATTTGTTCGTCATTGTTATAGGGGAATGTTTCATTTTTCAAATTTTTTCTGTCTTAACGGATTGATTGTTCCTGGATGAGATATCGAGTACCTTAAGATGAGTTATAATGCACCGTCGGATCTACCTTCCTCTTACCGTATATATACATTCCGACTCAGGGAAATGACAAGTGGATTTTGGCGGTGTCGTAACAATTAGTCGGTCTCAGACTATTTTATTTTTATAAAAAATTTTTACATCGACGATTCAGTGAAGACGATGACGATTCAGTGAAGTCAGTACAGACTGAGACACGCTGGGGTATCTGCCGTCGGGTGGACCGAGGGGGTAGGGACCCTACGAGGTCCGTTCTTGTGACCTCACCCAACGGTAAAGGAAGAGGTTACGTACTTTCACTTTTCACTTTCACTTCAGTGAGTCAGCACAGACTGAGAATCGCTGAGGTACCTGACGTCGGGTAGTCCGAGGAGGCAGGTACCCTACAAGGTCCGCTCTCATGCCCTCACCCCACGGTAATGGAAGACTCCACCTTTCAAGAAGTGGGATAGGTTCCAACACACAATACGCATTCCTAATTGTCAAGTGTAAAGACTCTTCTTTAACTTCGATAAGTTATGGTTTGACAGCAGACACGGGTGAGGAAGACAGGGGTAATACGTAAGACGTACCCTTTTTGTCTTCACAACTGTGTCTTGAGTAGGTTTGTCGGAGGTCTACATCAGAATAATGTTTAAGGGTGTTCTATGAGACCTCTTTATTAGGTAGAAGGTCAGGTTAATCTGTATTTCGTCTTTTAGTCCTTTGTGTCTCTCCTATGACTCAACTACTTTTCTGGGAAAACGAATTTTTTAATGGGCGTATTAAGTTGTTTACCTTTAAGAGAATATGAACCATGTGATACAACCTCAGTTGTCTCAGTAAACTCCAAGAATAAAAGAGAGAGATCGGAAGAGATTTAAGAAAAGGACATTCAAGAAGGTAAAAACGAAAAATGTCACCTTCTACCGACATAAAGATTCCAAATCTCCTCTTTGTTCTGTAAAAGGTACAGTCTTTTCTCACGACGTTAACCCCTTTGTTATAAATGACGTTATTAAGTCAATACAAGTCATTGAATACAATGAGAACATCTTTTAGAATCGAAAGGTACTATACTTTGTAATCCCAATGTTGATTCAAAATTTTTTTTATGTTTTACATCTTTTGAGGAATCTTCGATAAAAATTAAAAAAAACAAGTAAATATTGAATAAAAATTAACCTCCTAGTAACGTAATGTTATAACACAATTCAAAGACAACAAGTTGTTACATTTAGTCGATGTTATATTCTTATGTATATAGAGGAGAGAGAACTGGGAAGGGGTCTCCGGTGAAATGGTTGTATATTTGGCCGAAACAGAAACCTACTACTCTAAAGTTCACTAAAGGACCCGATTACCACGATCCTAGGAATCTCACTAAATGTAAAATGAGGCGACCCCGGGACTATTCGACAGACCCTTTAGTCAAAGAGAAATTCGCTGGGGAAACTGGGACTTCAGAGAGAAGGAGAACAAAACTAAAAGTTGAAATAACTCCTTATAAACTGTTAACTTCAACATTATATAAATGTGTTCTATTACAAAACTATATTATATATGACATTTTAATAAGGGTAAAGACTCGATTAATTTTATGGATTAGTCAAGTCAAGTCAGCGAGTCAGTACAGGTTGAGACACTGGGGTACTTAGTGTCGTGCGGTCCGGAGGGACAGGTAGTGGTTGAGGACCTCAAGTGAGTCTGAGTGTAGGTAGCTCAGGCATTACGGTAGGTCGGTAGAGTAGGAGACAGCAGGGGAAGAGGAGGACGGGGGTTAGGGAGGGTCGTAGTGTCAGAAAAGGTTACTCAGTCGAGAAGCGTACTCCACCGGTTTCATGACCTCAAAGTCGAAATCGTAGTAAGGAAGGTTTCTTTAGGGTCCCAACTAGAGGAAGTCTTACCTGACCAACCTAAAGGAACGTCAGGTTCCCTGAGAGTTCTCAGAAGAGGTTGTGGTGTGAAGTTTTCGTAGTTAAGAAGTCGAGAGTCGAAAGAAGTGTCAGGTTGAGAGTGTAGGTATGTACTGGTGTCCTTTTTGGTATCGGAACTGATCTGCCTGGAAACAACCGTTTCATTACAGAGACGAAAAGTTGTACGATAGATCCAACCAGTATTGAAAAGAAGGTTCCTCATTCGTAGAAAATTAAAGTACAGACGTTAGTGGTAGACGCCACTAAAACCTCGGGGGTTTTAATTTCAGACTGTGACAAAGGTGACAAAGGGGTACATAAAGGGTACTTCACTACCCTGGTCTACGGTACTAGAAGTAAAAGACTTACAACTCGAATTTTATGGATAATGGAGTGTATAAATAAGAAAAAAAATAAGTTAAGTAAATTTGACTGTTTTTTTTTTCCAAATAAGTAAAGAAGGAAAAGACCGTTGGTGGTTAGACGAGAGATGTGGATACTAGAACCAAAACAAACGAAACTCTAAGGTATATAATTTCTCTAGCACGTCCTAAACAGATTGAGACTGAATAAAGTGAATCGCATTACAGTAGTTCTAGGTCGGTACACAATGTGTGTTTACCGTTTCAAGACAAAGAAAAATACCGACCTATTTAAGGTAACACATATATGTGGTAGGAAAGAAATAAACAGGTGACTACCTGTAAATCCAACAAAGGTATAGAACTGATAAAATGTTTTACGACGTTACTTGTACCCCTACGTTTGTAGAATAGTTCAATCACAAAAGGAAAATAAGTCTACTTATGGGTCTTCAATTTAACGACCTAGTATACCTTCAAGATAAAAAAGAAAAAAACTTCTTGACGTTATGACAAAAAGTATGACTGACTTGATCCAATGTAAGGGTGGATCTAACACGGTTCACAGGGGAAAAAAGTGTAGGAACGGTTGTGCACAATAAGAGTCTCCCTTGACGAGGCACACATGTAGGTACTCTCTTTCTTTTAAGTCCTCGAAGGACATAGTGAGAGCGCCAGACTTCACTTAGTTTAAGAGAGAATTATAGACTCCTCAGAAGTTAGAAAGTTTACTTTTATTTACACAAATAATGTTAGTTCATTTTTAAAGTCAATAAACACAACTATCTTTCTTTTAAAGATGTAGCTAAACCAGAAGGAACAATGATTTTGATGTTACTGTTATAAAAACAATACTCGACTTACACAGAGAGGTTTTAACGTACGTAATTTCGGGCTTGTGGATACTCCGAACAAACCTCTGTCCCAGAGGTCCTCCACTAGCTAAAATTTACGGTAGTCTTCGCAACTATCCTAATTATAGGAATGTCTTTTCGGAGTCCTTTAGACAGAGGAAGAAGGGAAGGAGTATCTGTGTGATTTCTTTCTGGTACATGTTTTCATAGTTCTTCCATTGGTAGACGTTTCGTCCTTCTCTCGAGAGTAATCCTTGGTTTAATCAGGTATAGAACTAGAAGCTGAAGAGTCTGAGGTCTTGACACTCTTTTAACTAAATACAAAAAATTCGGTGAATTAGAGACTATAAAATAATAACGTCGGACTCGTCCGATTTTGTTTAACGAAGATGGATAAAAAAACAGAATATTTAAAAAGAAGTTCCTCATACGTAAAGAAGACACCTCCAATAAGACAAGAAACTGATAAAGACCGAGAGACGAAAGACTCGGATATATCATAACGTGAGGAAATAGAGAGAACTTCAATTCGTCTCGGTACTCTGATAGACCGGTTTGTTTTTGTCCGACTGGTACTATATGAAGTAAGAGAAGGGAGTCGACTATATTAAGATCTTGGACCTTCGTGTACTACAACTGTATCACAAAGATAGTAGGTCCTAGAAATTCACTGATACAAATCGTCTCTGAAAGATGGGTTACCAGTGACGAATTCTTTATTTAGACACTAAAGACTAATAACAAAAGGACGAGGTATCTTTTCGGACAGAACTGACCATATCGAAGTGGTAAAAATAAGGTGTATCAAAATCTTCAGGATCGGTACTGTCTGTCTCTTCTTTTCCTTTATTTTCCTTATGTTTAACCTTTTCTTTTCCTTTTTACAGTGATAAACGTCCACTGTACTATGATATGATCTTTTAGGATTTCTACGAAAGTCTTTTAAAGATTTCGAGGAGTTGCTTAAGTTATTTCAAAGTCCTATGTTTTAATTATGTGTCTTTAGAGAACGTGAAGATATTTGATTTTACTTTCTAGTCGTTCTCTTTAATTCCTCTGTTAAGGTAAATAATAGTGAAGTTTTTCTTATTTTATGAATTGTGTATTTGGATGGATTCTTTTCAGAGATCGCCATTTCTTGGACGGACGGTTACGTCCGACGTCCATTGTCTGGACCGAAACTAGAGACCCAACCCTTCTAGGGGACCTCCTCCCGTACCGTTGAATGAGGTTATAAGAACGGACCCTTTAGGGTACCTATCTTCTTGGATCACCCGATATCAGGAGTCCAAGGTGTCAGTCTGTGTTGACTTCGTTGAGTCGTATGTATGCGTTCTTTTGTTTTCTGGACATGAGACTTAGAAATTTGGAAAGTTTTAAATGTATAGACAAAAAAGTACCTTAATCTGAAATGAATCTTGTTTAACAGTACAGTCAACAGTAGATGAAACACCACAGTTACTTGTGATTTGATATGGGGGTTGGGTTTGTGAACAATATACCGAGACAGAAGTCAATAATTATCAAAATAAGAAAACTTGGGTTAACAAAGATAGAGACATGTAGAATAACGATTCACTAGTACGGGTACTTTTACTGTTGAGTAATTCTTAAAAAATAGTCCTCATCGAATTGTCCTTATAGGAATTAAAGATCTATCGACTTAAGAACTTCCTATCCTCTGTCTACTCCTATAACCCATTCGACGTGTCACCTCCCAAAACCTGTCTTTCCGTACTTAGAAGACCTTTATTTTTCACTCTCTTTATATTTTTCTTCTATTACAGAAGTGTTACAAAAATGAGTCTTTTCTAAGGTTCTGTGGGGTTTTCTTACATCATTCACGAAAAGAGATACCCTTTAACTTTCACACTTTTACAATCAACGAGTCAGTACAGGCTGAAACCCCCTGGGGTACTTACATCGGGTGGTCGAGGAAACAGGCACCTTAAAAAGTCCGTTCTTATGACCTTACCCATCAGTAAGGGAAAAAGTCCCCTAGACGGGTTGGGTCCCTGATTTTGGCCCAGAGGACTTAACGACCGTCTAAGAAATGACAGACTCGGTGGTCCTTTCAGGGATAGGGATACACTTAATGAAAGAATATTTAGTCCTTTTCGACCTCCTTTTTTACCCCACACTTTACATGGTTGACCTCCTTCTCACGACCTGTCGTCACCCTTTTGCCTTTACGAAGACATGTAGTGTTCCATATCAATGTCCTGGGAGTAGTCTTTGTGTCAAGGGAGACTTAAGTCGTAAGGAACCATGTGTATGTCATACTTATTTTATAACTCGTGATAAAGGTCTTCTTATCGAACAATATTTTTACCGTCGTCACTTTCTTTACCCCTGTCGTCCTCGTCAGTACTTTCACGGGATCCTCATGTATTGTGTATAAAAAGGTAATTTCATTTACGAAGTGTATTTTTACGTGACGAAGTGTCATTGATGAGACAAAACATCGAAGACACTTAGTTTGAACCCGATAGTTCACATATTCTCACCTTTTAATGCACAGAACGATTAATGGTAGAATAGGTTAACCGTACGTCGGACCCACCTTTTTTTAATGTCGAACATAGAGAGATATTTTTCAACTAGAGGGATGTTTACAAAAGATTTTATATGGTAAGGGAAGAAATAAAGGTTTCTTATACTTTCTACTGTTCTATGAGAACATAGAGGGTGAAGACGACTGTCCTAAGGTATGATTAAGGAAACATCCCTACGAGTACCCATGTCTTTACTTCTCGGTTTACCTAGAAGTTTATACTGTTACAATCCTTTTAGGATCCTATAAACTTATTCTAATCAAGAAGAAGAGGGAGGTCAAAGAGGTAGAAAGAGTGAGGTGATGAGGATTTTGTCCTCAAGAAACTGAAGAAACGCTGTAGGTCCGGTTCTCGGGAACGTAAAAGAGACTTAATCGGGAGAGGATAGTAGTACAGGAAGGGAGAGGTAGAGTTTGTCGTCCCAGGTAGTGGAGTTCGTCCTAGATCGGTCATAGGGGTTTCGGAAACACGGTGATAGAAAGGTTACATGAGTGGATAGTTATCATATAGCCTAAACTAATCGTTTAGTGGATAAGTGTTACCGTATTCGCTATTCCATTAATAGGGTGTATTGTTCTTCTGGAGACCAAGTTAGTACAATTGTTTTTGGTTCAAAACAGAAAATTGGGACGTAGAAATATACAGTAGAACGGAAATCTGGTAAAGTGGTTCGGAGTGGACGTCCTGTCGTGGGGTGTCAGCTTTTAACTGGTAGAAAAGGAGAAAAAAATCTTCGTCTTCTTGTAAAGGGACAGACACCGAAGATGGAAGAATCGATCTTAAGGTAGTGTACAAGTATGGGAACGGGTTTAGTCAGTAACTATCCCCTAGTGGTTCCAACCGAATCCGATTAGTCCTGGTCGAAGGGAACTTCTTGTGCAGATTTGACTCCACGACGTACGCATGTACAAGTCAGTGTACACTGAGAAAAGGCGCGGCACCTGACCCCGGGTGGTCCGAGGAGACAGGTACCTTACCCAACACTAAAGGATGAGGTTCCCCAGAAAGACTGGGTCCTTAACTCGAACACAGAGAACGTGGAGGACGTAACCGTCCACCTAAGAAATGGTGACTCGGCGAACTCTGACTCTTCTCACCAGTGGATTTATGTCGTCCCGAGACAATCCCTCCTCCTTCCCTCTTGTCACTCATACTACATTCGTTAATCAGCAAACTTACAATGACGTCAGAGTGGTAGGTGGTAATGATGTCGGACTGTGATCCGAGACGACCGTTTTAGTACGTGCATACTCCTTACACGTAAGTACTGTAAAACTGTTCAACCTGCGATTATGGAGGACTGTCAAGTAGATCAGAACAGAAGGGTCTCCCCTATCAGATAAGAATTACAACGAAGTGTGTGATTGTGAGTGTACAGGGAGAGTGAGAGACTTTCAATGTCCCTTTAAACCACGGTAGTGTTCTCGAGATGCTTAAAAGATTTGTTCAAGACGTTTACATGAATGTAGACAGGGTTCGACAAAGAAGAAGGAAGGACACTGTTGTCTTTTTAACAAGGACTAGGATTTATCTCATTTTGGAAGATGTAGATAATGACTAAGACGGGTAAGAGGGAAGAGGTCCTAGGAAGACGGTTATCCGGGGGAGAGATGGGATAAAAGTCAGAGAGGAAGTGACGTTTAAATTAGGATGGTTACACATCCCTCTCCGTTCGCTCGACAACCCACTAAATACCACCAAAACAAACCACAGTTTTATAAAGAGAAGACTAGATACAAAGGAAAACACTAGGACTTCCTTCAGAAACATTGAGTTGTAAACAAACAGATCAGAATATTTATTTCTCCCGAATTTATTTTGGAAGTTACGAAAGTTTGACATCACGACCTCTTCTGAGAACTCTCAGGGGACCTGACGTTCCTCTAGTTTGGTCAGTTAGGATTTCCTTTAGTTGGAATTTGTAAGTAATCTTCCTGACTACGACTTCGACTGTGAGGTCAGGAAACCGGTAGACTACGTTTCTCGACTGAGTAACCTTTTCTGACTACGACCCTTTCTAACTCCCGCCTTCCTCTTCTCCCGCTGTCTCCTAACCTACCAACCTACAACCTACCGTAGTGGTTGGGTTACCTGTGCTCAGACTCCTTTAAGTCCCCTTATCTTCCTGTCTCTTCGGACCACACGACGTCAGGTCCCCAGTGTTTCAGTCTATGTTGAATCCCTGACTTGTTGCTTTTGTTGTTTTCGAGATAGTCGTACGAATAGAGAGTTAAAAATTTTCTTTTTTAAGGGTAACATGGGGTGTAAGGGTAGGTACTATACGTACCCTGTTTTGTAAAACTTCTCGAAAATATATTTCATGAACGTTCGTATTCCTTCCCCTCTTCCTTTTAATTACTTCTCCTCCTTTATTAGACTACTTTTGTTTGTGTCGATTATAACTCTCCTCATGGAGGACCTTAATAAACAGAGTTTTTTACAGAAAGTCATCTTCCTTTCCGTGTAGGTTTCTTTATTACTTAGGACATCGTGCACATCGACGGAAACGAGACACACAGGGACCAAGGAAGAAAACGAACGGTTTGAGGAAGTGAGAGAAGTTCTGAGACGAGTCTAGAATTACAGAGTCGTTTGACAACCAAATGTGGGAGTTCTTGAGGGGTCCTCTATCCCTACGAGTGGTATAGGGATACAAAATCAACGACGGTTGTAGTCTAATCCTTGAGGAGTTACTATGTAAGGATGAGGATTTTGATATGTATTTTGACACGTGTAGATCTAAATACAGACCATGTCTCTATAAACAACGGATTTATTATACCTATAATTATTTTTCTTAAGGGGTCCACTTTAAGTTTTGTCCGGGGACGTGTACCTCCCGTGTTTCTATGGTTTATTTCTCCGTCTGGTGAGGACTGACCATCTACCGTCCAAACTATTCCCGAAGGGACCATCA
This sequence comes from Capra ibex, assembly GCA_006410555.1. NCBI lineage: Eukaryota > Metazoa > Chordata > Mammalia > Artiodactyla > Bovidae > Capra > Capra ibex. The sequence goes on along the minus strand of SJYO01016970.1, from coordinate 21,205,262 downwards.
AGTCGACCATTTCTTAGGTGGACGTTACGTCCTCTGGGGTCGAGTTAAGGATCCAGTCCTTCTAGGGGACCTCTTTCCTATCCGATGGGTGAGGTCACAAGAAAACCGAAGGGAGTCGGGTTTCTTAACCATTTCTTAAGTGGACGTTAAGCTCTCTGGACCCAAGCTAGGGACCTAACCCTTCTAGGGGACCTCCTCCTGTACCGTTGGGCGAGGTCATAAGAACGGACCTCTTAGGGGCACCTGTCTCTTCGGACCGCCCGATGTCAGGTACCCCAGTGTTTTTCAGTCTGTACTGACTCGTTGTTTCGTGTCGTGTCGTATCCAAACTATTCGTTCCCTTAAATATATACTCAGAACAGAACTCGTCAACATTACGTTCATCTAGAGACATGGACAAGAGGTCTTAGAATTCTCAAATATGTCTCCGGAATTGTCCCAAGTCGTCCATAAGTCACGTCTACCAGAGTCGCTGTGAATAGAGAGAGTTCCGACGTAGGGACTTTATCGTGGATTGAACCCTTGACACCCGTCTTGTGTGTCGGGTTCCTGTCCACTGTTCCCCTCCTCGGAAACTACCGGCCCCAGGTCAACGACCCAGTTGACCGTCAGTACAGGAGAGATTCTAGGGGACGTTGTGTTTTCAAGGAACTGTGAGGGGAGACTCCTGTTTCCGTTTGTAGATTCAGAAACCAAGGATGTGATTAGAGGAACATCTGAACACAACAGTTATAAACGAGAAGACACCAATAAAAGGGGTTAACCGACACTCAAGGAATTTTCGACTTTTTACAAACGTAAGAGTAACGTGTGTATAGAATTAAAAAGAGTGTGTCATACTCTAGTTGTTGACGAACACTCAATACCACCGTTAAGATAATTCTTATGTTGTACGAAATGTTCTTTACTGTCGAATGTAAAAGGGGGTACCGACTGTCTTTCTAATGTTTTTTCTGGTTCTCTTAAACACAAAAAAATTCTTTACCCCCTTGATTCTAGAACGGACAGTGTGCCATACCGATTTTTTGTCCCTCCTCCCCTTTAGATCCTAGAGACGAAGATTGTGCAATCATGTCTTTACACTGTCTTAGGTTTCCATCGGGGACCGTATTAACGTTTTTGGTGTAATTCCACGATTTTGTAAGTGGACTTTAACGTCACTTTAATCTTTAAGTTCCCAAAAAAAAAAAAATTACCGACCTTATTGACTTTTTGACATTATTTTTTGGACTACACCAGTACTTTACTTTCTCTCGGAATTTTGACGGAATAATTGTCGTACCTTAAAATTTGTCAAATTTGTAAATGAGAAACGACGTCCCCCACAGTTTCCGTTCTCTAGAACATTACGATTAACGATTTTATGAGAATTAAACAAAGGTTGCTAAACTTTATCGAGAATTAGTGACGAGATAGAAACTAGTTCCGTTTCTTTTTTTAGTACTGACGACTTTAGTAATTCATACGGGTCCCGGGTTGTTTCCCGTGTATATAATTTCAAAAATTTCGTACGGGGTTTTAATTTTTGAGCTGTCAACCGTCTCTGAAATTAACTATTACTTACATTTCTACCTGAACAGAGAAGGTAGACAATGAGGACCATATACCTAGAGTAGTAATGAGTGAAATTAAAATGTCTTTAAAGTCCTAGTATAAAAAGAGTGAACTTACAACTTTTATAAAATTCTGGTAAGAGATAAAAGTAAAGTCACCGAACTAACGAGTAAATACAGTAAAATTTTCTATGTAGATCTTCTTCTACGACACTTTCACGACGTTAGTTATACGGTCGTTTAAACCTTTTGAGTCGTCACGGGTGTCCTGACCTTTCAAAAGTAAGGGTAGGGTTTCTTTCTGTTACGGTTTCCTACAAGTTTGATGACGTGTTAACTTGATTACAGTGTGCGATCGTTCCATTACAAGTTTTAGGAAGTTCTATCCGAAATGGACATATACTTGGTTCTTGAAGGTCTACATGTTCGACCTAAATTTATCCGTCTCCTTGGTTTCTAGTTTGACGGTTGTCGGTGACCTAGTATCTTCTTCGTTCCCTTAAGGTTTTTTTGTAGATCAAGACGAAAGTAACTCATGTGATTTCGGAAACTGACACAGTCAGCGTTGATTGACACCTAAGAAATGGTGACATGGTGGAACGGATCTTATCAGCACAAATTGTTTTTGTCTTCTTTTATAAAGAATAAAAATAAAATAAGTTTTTGAGATTTATAAAAGTCTGTAAAGATTTAATCGGACCGTAAAGACATTTTACGATAGGTTTATTAAGAATTACAAAAATTTGTCTTAAATAAAATAGGTATTTTATCCTCATAAAACCGAGTAAAGGGAAAAGAACAATTTTTCGACTTCATATTTCAACTTTAAATATTCATCATTATTAAACGCGACTTCTTTTTGAAGGATTTTTGTAGATACTGTTTTTGTTTGGTTTGAATTAGTCGGTCCTAATGTGTAGTGTAAAATTAATAGTCTCCTCCTACAAATCTACCTCGTGAAGGTCGAAATAAACACTTCACTGTACGACGAAATTAAAGATTAATTAAGGTTTTGGTGGTAAAGTTTTCTGGTTAGTCGGTAAGTCGGTACCTCAATAGTCTAAACTAACAGTTATCTGTTGTCAAGTCTCGAAGGATTATTTTTCGTTTTATCTCCTCGTAAATACCTCTAGACGATCCTAAATTTATTAATGTTAACAATCGTCTAACGATAAACTAATCTTAGGTATCCAAGGACTGAGACTTATGATTATTTTCCGTTCCAAGTGCCTACTAGAGTTTCACTGGGTCAATGTCGTAAGTAGACATCTGGTCTATAGATTAATCAACTGACTAGACTGACAAAATCTGTGGTACCAAGTATGTGAACCGGGGTACTCGGTAATCCATGATAAGCATCACACACACCCGTACATGTATGTATGTGTATGTATTTTATAGTATAAATTATCATCATTATTAGCATAGTCATCATTAGTGTTTATCCGTCACGCACAAAAAAGATTACCGGTAGTGACACGATTCTTAGACTGTAGACAACGGAATAGATTTCGAATGATGTCCTGATGTTCCCTAAGGGTCTACCGCTCTCTCCATCTCTTAGGTGGACGGTCACGTCCTCTGTATTACTCTACACTCAAACTAGGGAACCATCCCTTCTAAGGAGACCTCTTCCTTTACCATTGTGTAAGGTCATAAGAACGGACCCTTTAGGGTACCTGTCTCCTCGGACCCCCCTATGTCAGGTACCCCAGTGTTTCTTACCCTGTCCTGACTCTGTGACTCGTGTACGGTGATATCCTGATATCCGTAAAGGCACCACCAGATCGCCAATTCCGAGACGAAAGTGACGTCCCCCATACCCAAGTTAGGGACTAACCTCTTGATTCTAGGGTGTTCTACATGCCGGTTTTATTTTGTTTTGATATTTGTTCACATGACGTTAAGACGTCCCATCGGTAAAATCAATAACAGTAGGAGGTCCACTCCTTAGCTTCCGAAGGTTCCCAATTTTTTACAGTCACCGGGTATGGAGTCAGATCCTTGAGTGAGTGATTCGAATTACATCTTTCTCTTCACGGCCCCAGGCCGGGGTCACCTAGGTCCCACTAAGTTTCCACCCCTACCTCAGCCGCAGGAACCTTTATTGAATAAATTAATGTCTATCTCTCCCTAATCTTTTAATCGTCTCTTTTTCTCCGACTTATTGAACCAAATGCACCCTATGGTTATTTTAAGGTTCTGTTACTTAAACGTGGTAGATGCAACCCGGTGGCCACGGTGAACTTATAGTCTTCCACGGGGAGGAACCCGAGGAAGAGCGCACCCGAACTTTTGACCCCGTTCATTCGTCTGTACCACTCGTAGGTACGAGGTCTACCTTTAAGTCGGTCTTTTTGCCCCTCGTTCTTTCTTGCTGTACTCCCTTAGTCAGAAAGGCCTTTGACTAGGGCTAAAGAAATAAAACCCCAAACGAATATATGGAAAACAATGTGTATCCCTACTTATGTCTCAGTGCATCCCCAGTCGTCAGGACTGGAAATAGTTTTAGTCCACGAAGCGTATTTACATAATTTTTTTTTCCAGAATCCCCAAAATGTAGTAGAAGACCGGTACTCTGGACGACTGTAAAATGTTGGGAAAGAAAGACTATTGGTTTTTTGAATAAAAAAGGTTCCCATAAAAAAGAATTTGGTCCGTGGTGGGAGGTTTATTTCAACGTAAGGATGTCCCACTCCCACATCACTCAACGTTAGTTCTTTCCTTAAATAAATTGGGTTCCAATTGTACTAATTAGAATTTCCAATTATGAATAAAGAGGATATACGAATTTCCAATTATGAATAAAGAGGATATACAATCAATATAAGTAATAGTCCCGTCCCTTATACCTCTAAATCGTCGTTTGTAGTCGGGTTATTTACTTTTAGGAAAGGGGTTACAAGGGGAATTCTAGATAAATCAGAATTCTACCACTATTTCAATGTAAAAAAGTATCGTTCTTGTGTCACTAAATATTGTTTCTTGTCACTAGATAATGTTTTCTCTTTTAAGTAATTGAGTTTTTCAGATCATAACGATTGGAATTTTTGATGATATAAAGGAAAAGACATAAGGTTTATGTAACTAATTATATAAGGGTCCATGGATTCCTATGCCTCCGGACCACCGTTAGTAACTGAGTTGTTACTCTTTTCGGGATACGATTAATTCTGAAAGTTTTATGAGGTTTGAGAGACACGACAAATACCAACTCTCCATCATTTATTAGTACGCGTCCTCATACCTATTAGGACAGTGTGTTCGATCAGACAGTCGTCTCTCCAAACTGGACTCTGTGGGAACAGTGTGGGTCCCGTCCCTTAATCGTCGTCAATAACCGTGTTGTTTACTTTTTGGGAAGTGGTTATATTAAGGATTGGTTGGGTAATATGACTGTTAAAGGGTTTTCTTAAACGGAAATCATTCAGATTTTGTAGAGTACGGAGAGTCTAACCCTCCGACATTTGTTAGTGTACGCCGGCCTGCTTGGATATGTCCGCCCGATCTATTGGAAGTCTCCTCAGGCATTCGACTTTGTGAGAACAGTACGGGTCCTTAAAAATAACTGAACCTCGATGTACAATTGAGGAAGAGGCTCTCTTTACCACTACCCCCACTCGGGGGCCATCTCAGTCTCCACATCCACTCTCGTATTTTGTCTGAGACCAAAACCCCATCTACGAGTCCTTGTCCCCCAAAGGACTCCGAACTAGTGCGGAAACGGATACGGTTCGGAGGAAGGAGTACTGGAAACGGTCCCGCCTCAAAGAGTGAGACCGGGGGTCGTCCCTTCCTATCATAATTGTCAGTAGTGGTGTTATCACCGTCGATAATGTATATTTAAGTGATAGACAGACAGAGAGAGAGAGACGTTCTCGACCCTAAAAGTATAAAAGGACGGGTTTGTAAAACCTTGATGATCGAGGCATCAGGAAGACTGAAACACTGAATCCGAAAACGAGGGTATGGAAGTTTGAGTCTACCTTAATGTGGTTGAAAGGACCAAAAGGGTAAACGTCAATAACACCCTGGAGTTTAGGAACTATTATACACTTAGTTAAGGATGGTATTTAGTTCAGAGAGAAGGAGAAGGATGAAACAATTTATAAAATTTGTAAAATAAAATATAGTCGTAAAGTATAAAACAATAATTAGTACAATGAGTATATACATCTTACAGATGTAATAATTATATTTTTTGTTCCTGTGACCGTTAGTAAATTAATAAAAACCACAACATCTGAATTTATTTAGTGTATTTAGTTCGGTACGGACTCCTTCACTGACTGATGCGAAGACTTTATAATTTGGTCACCAACTACTCAGAGGAGAAGTTAATCCTCTCTTAATCCCTTCAACACCCACACTGGACGAAAACTAAAGGGTTTACTATCTAATACAAACAGAGTAGAGGGATTATACTCTTTTATAGTTTTTCCGTCTTTCGTCACTAAAACGATTGTTCAGAATCTATTTTCCCGTTTCGATTTAACGACCCTTTCAATACAGGTGAACAGACTTCAGAGACGTAAGTAATATCAGTGGTTCATTTCCTCACTTAAAACCTACTTTCATAGTAAAGGGTTTCTAAAGGAAATAATTATACGAACCAGACGACATATGTTTTTATATAATAGAAAAAAAAAATTAAGTCTCCCTGTCGACCCCAACATGTTCAATCCAGTGTTGCCCAGTCGTGACGACCTTTCCGTTTTAATCTCAAAACTCCTATAGTTTATTTTTTCTTTTTAGACGTTCTAAATGAAACTACTTCCTCTTAATCACATTCTCATCTAGTTAAGTCAGTTAAGTCATCAAGTCAGCACAGGTTGAGAAACGTCGAGGTACCTGATGTCGTACGGTCCAAAGGGACAGGTAGTGGTTGAGATAGAGGAGATTTTCATCTATCTTTGACCGATTGGGTTGAGAATGTCCGTTTGTGAGGTTCTGGAATTTTCCACTACGACACTGGTTAAACCCTCACACCACTTGATGTACACTCGAGTGTCCCTCCACCAATGGATGCATACTCCTGATTTGACAAAGGTATTTTTACTGGGTTTATTATCTAATTTATGTCTAAGGACCTCAAATAGTCCCTTAAATGTACAAAATCCCGAAGGGACAACCGAGTGTACCATTTCTTAAACGGATGTGATCTCTGGACCCAAGCTAGGGACTCAATCCTTCTAGGGGACCTCTTCCCTTACCGTTGGTTGAGGTTATAAGAACGGACCTCTTAAGGTACCTGACTCCTCACAAGACTCAATGTCAGGTAACCCAGTGTTTCCCAGTCTGTACTGACACACTGATTGTATGTGTGTGTGTGTGTGTGTGTGTGTGTGCGTTGTATAAAATTTACACGGGTCGAAAATTTTTAATTACCTTTCAGTTAAACGTTTGTAGTAGAAAGGTTCATTTTTACAGTATTAATTTAGTTGAAAATTATTTGATTAGATATTGGTAGTTTTCTGTAAAGTCTGTATTTTGATATCGTACATTAACAATGGAAATCCGTTAGAACGGTGTCTCTACGTTATTGGTATAAACTTTATAGATTCTAAATTTGTCAGGTACTCTATAAAAACAGAAATTTAGTTGGTCAAGTTGTATAAAAAGTCAGTGGATAGGATGGATTAACTCGTCGACAAAACTCAATATGTGTGTGGTCAAGGTAGAGTCAACGTTTACTGTATTTTAACTCCTTGTTTTCAGTTGACCATACACCTGAGGTATTACTGTATATTTCCAATTGTGATAAGTAATGACTTGATTAATACAATTAACGGAAGAGTCTTTAGATCTAGACTTATATGACATTTACCACTGTCAGATAAGGGTGTACTGATTACGATGCTAACCTCAAATTAGTCGTCAAGGTATTACGAGAGTCTAAGTTTGACGTTCAAACCCGTTAGAAAGACCCGGTTTCGTAATTGTTTCAATGTCCAAAATTGGTACAGGAGGGACTCCCGAAAAGTTGAAAGTCACCGTTGTACCGGAGTACGGTTAACATGATCTTCTCAATTTCTGGTCTAGTCACTAAAGGTGTCACAGGAAGAAAAGTGGTCTTACCCTTAGTAGACGTCCTGGTGGTCTCCGTTGAAACTTCAGAAGTAAGAGTGTTTGATGTGTCCATTAAGACTGCACTCTCTCTTGTGACGAGTTCTAGGATAAAATTTGAAACAGTGATTTACATAACCGGTCGTATCTTTTTCGTGTATTATAGTGTGCAGAGTCAAACGGTCAGATATATGCCTTCACTGTAAACTTAGAAGGAAAGAGGACCTTTATGACCTTTCCATTGTAATCACTTAATGTGAATTTTTAATTTTGACTCCTAATACAAATTTCTTATCGTATTGGTCAAATAGTAATCTTTTTAGACCTAGGTTTTGGGTCGGATAACCCAATCAGTAACTTGAACATAGAGTTAAAGTAAGGACGTTTTTCCTCTATTATTACGGTTGGAGTATTTTGATATACTTTAATTTCCTCTATAATATCCGTTTAACGATCAGAACACTAACGGTGTAAGTCAAGTCAAGTAAAGTCAAGTCCGCGAGTCAGTACAGGTTGAGAAACGTTGGGGTACTTAACGTCGTACGGTCCGGAGGGACAGGTAGTGGTTGAGGTCCTCAAGTGAGTCTGAGTGTAGGTAGCTCAGTCACTACGGTGGGTCGGTAGAGTAGGAGCCAACAGGGGAAGAGGAGGACGGGGGTTAGGGAGGGTCGTAGTCTCAGAAAAGGTTACTCAGTTGAGAAGTGTACTCCACCGGTTTCATGACCTCAAAGTCGAAATCGTAGTAAGGAAGGTTTCTTGTGGGTCCCGACTAGAGGAAATCTTACCTGACCAACCTAGAGGAACGTCAGGTTCCCTGAGAGTCCTCAGAAGAGGTTGTGGTGTCAAGTTTTCGTAGTTAAGAAACCACGAGTCGAAAGAAGTGTCAGGTTGAGAATGTAGGTATGTACTGGTGTCCTTTTTGGTGTCGGAACTGATCTACCTGGAAACAACCGTTTCTTACAGAGACGAAAACTTATATGATAGATCCAACCAGTATTGAAAGGAAGGTCCCTCATTCGTAGAAAATTAAAGAACCGACGTCAGTGGTAGACGTCACTAAAACCTCGGGTTTTTATATTTCAGACTGTGACAAAGGTGACAAAGGGGTAACAAAGGGTACTTCACTACCCTGGTTTACGGTACTAGAAGCAAAAGACTTACAACTCGAAATTTGGTTGAAAAAGTGAGAGGAGAAAGTGAAAGTAGTTCTCCGAAAAATCAAGGAAAAGTGAGAGACAGCATTCCCACCACAGTAGACGTATAGACTCCAATAACTATAAAGAGGGTCGTTAGAACTAAGGTCGAACACGAAGAAGGTCGGGTTGCAAAGAGTACTACACGAGACGTATCTTCAATTTATTCGTCCCACTGTTATATGTCGGAACTGTATGAGGAAAAGGATAAACGGTCAGACAACAAGGTACAGGTCAGGATTGACAACGAAGGACTGGACGTATATCCAAAGAGTTCTCCGTCCAGTCCACCAGACCATAAGGGTAGAGAAAGTCTTAAAAGGTGTCAAAGAACACTACGTGTGTCAGTTTCCGAAACCGTATCAGTTATTTCGTCTTTGTCTACAAAAAGACCTTGAGAGAACGAAAAAGGTACTAGGTCGTCTACAACCGTTAAACTAGAGAACAAGGAGACGGAAAAGATTTTGGTCGAACTTGTAGACCTTCAAGTGCCAAGTGCATAACGACTTCGGACCGAACGTCTTAAAACTCGCAATGAAATGATCTCACACTCTACTCACGTTAACACGCCATCAAACTCGTAAGAAACCGTAAAGGAAAGAATCCCTAACCTTACTTTTGACTAGAAAAGGTCAGGACTCAAAAGGTTAGAACGACCGTATAACTCGCGTCGTGAAAGTGTCGTAGTAGAAAGTCCCAAACTTTATCGAGTTGACCTTAAGGCAGTGGAGGTGATCGAAACAAGCATCAATCACATAAATGTCTCCACATAGTTACCACTATGTAAGAAAATTTAGGTCTTCTCTCTATGAATATAGAACGGAACCTTAAACCTCTGCAAAACCCTTCTCCCATAAAAATTTACTTCACCAGTAAAAACTACATTCTTAACTTGTCAACATAATACCTAACTTAAAATAAAGGGGTTTAAGGATAATATTTAGTAGTCCGAACCATGGAGTTTTACACTTAAATAGACCTTTATCCTGCCAACGTTTACATTAGTCAGCTCTACTTCAGTTTGATCTCATCCCACCCAAGACTGTGGTGAAACTAACCACAGGACTAATTTTTTTTCCCCCCCACTTTAACCTGTGTCTGTGAGTCTCTCTTACGGTACCCTTATACGTTCGTCCCTAGGTCTACTAAGGGGATATTCCTTTCCACACGGCCTTTGGGGGTCCCCGACCCCTCCCCGTACCTGATCTAAGAGGGAGTGTTGGACGCCTTCCTTGGGTGGGACGATTGTAAAACTAGACTCTGCAGATCGAAGGTCTTAGTGCTCTGTTATTTAAAGACCCCGCAAAATCGGTGAGTCAAACACTGTGAAACAATGTCGTCAGTATCGTGTGGTCGTGTGTACCTATAACACAACTGTCTGTTACCAATCCTTTCTACATATCAACCATCTCCCTTGTCGTACTTGCTTCTCCGTTTCCGCACGAGACCATTACCTTCCTTTTTCCAGTACACTGGGTCCCAGTCATATGCGCGAACCCCCCTTCCGACTCACCGGTCTTCCCACACAAACCCCGTGTAACACTTCTTGGAGCTAAGGATCAATTCCCAATGCCTGGAAAAGGAAATCGATAACGCGACAACTTCCAAAGTCCACCCATTCCACTATGTAGATCCCGATAAATTTAACAAAAATAGAAGTACTTTGTGAAAGTCTCCTTTTAAAGACTTTCTTACGAGTAAATTAGGTCACACTTCTATGACTACTTGGGTGAAATCGGACTTTTACTACGTCGGAATAAAAGACAGATCAAGACGGGTTAAGATAGATTATGAACGACTACAGTATTCAAAATGGAAATCATTTACAGTGACGAACTGTCATCCGTAAAGGATTGACTGGGTGACGGGGAACTAACATGGTTTTTAATTAATGTGTCTGTAAAGTCTGAGGACCGAGGGACTTATATCAAACGTCTATGTGTCTTCAGAACTGGTAGTATCCTCAAATTTTTTCTCCTTGACAGACCATCTGACTTTCGTTGTAAAAACAAACATCATACGGAGTAAAAGGGAGTCGAGGGATTAGATCTTTTCACATTACTATGTCATCTTAACCCATATAGGGTTAAGGGGCCTCCGAAGGGACCACCGAGTCTACCATTTCGTAGACGGGTGTTACGTCCTCTGGACCCAAGTTGGGGACCCAACCCTTCTACAGGACCTCTTCCTTTACCGTTGGGTGACATCATAAGAACGGACCATACCAGGTACCCCAGCATTTCTCAGCCTGTGTTGACTCGTTGAAGTGAAAAGTGAAAGAAAGAAAGTTAAGGGACCACGGAATCGTCATTCCTTAGACAGACTTTACGTCCTCTGTGTCCTCTATACCCAAACTAGGGACCCAGTCCTTATAGGGGAACCTCCGCCCGTACCGTTGGGTGAGGTCATAAGAATGGATCTTTTAGAGTACCTGTCTCCTCGGACCATCCGATACCAGGTACTCCAACGTTTCTCAGTCTGTACTGACTTCGTTGACTCGTGTCGTGTCACCTTAAGTAGAGTACACAACACACTTCCAATTTACTCTATTACGTTCATTACACACATCTCTCACGAGTTATTTACAATCCATATAATGACCACTCTGACCTCCTTGCCCGAAAGTTTAAGGACAATAAGCTGAGATTTAAGACACAAGAAAGTTGGGAGATGACAAAAGGACTCACCACAACTAGACGTTGTCATTATCGGCAATACTAAATGAGAACCACCAAAGGATAGTAATGAAAAGGTAAGACTGCGTACAATCCGTCTCAGAAAGATACGTTTGAGGAGTAGTCATTGTCTACAACTGTTCTGAGTTCCCCAGGAGGGTCCGAGTCTCTCCTTGACAACTCTCGACTATCCGACCATCTGTTCTCCCCTCACTCGACGACCACAGAGTGAGTCGTCTTCGTACCCACCTAGACCCGTCTATCTTACGACAGATCTCTCAAACCCTACGGTTCTATCGCCGTTTGACAGGTGACTTTCTCCGGACGAGAGTACCACAGGGTTCTTCTATAGTAGAAGTATTGGTAACCTTTACTTAACACTGACCTTTTATTTTTGTTGTCCCGTAGACCAATTTACACTTTGACTTGTCGACCGTTCTCTACACAAGGACGGTTCCCAAGAGGTACAAACGGAGACGTTTACAATAAATATTCATCTCTTAACCACACATAGAAGGAACATCTAAAAAGTAACAAATCTCAAAATATAGGTATTACTGGTTTCAAGTATTTATTTTGTTAAAGAAATAAATTTTCATTTTGTAAGATGGTAGTTCACTGAAGACATAGTCAGTCCTCCTCGATCAATATACGTCAACCATCGTTTGTAAGGTTTTTATAATCACCGATACTGTTGCATTAAAATAAAGAGGGAGAATCAACCGTTTTGGGGTGGTTTAAATATCGAAAGGAGTAGGAATCATTATAGATGAAAAAAAAAAAAAAACTCATATGTGTAGACGACCTAGTACCTTTTTCGTTCTCTCAAGGTCTTTTTGTAGACAAAGACGAAATAACTGATGCGGTTTCGGAAACTGACACACCTAGTGTTCTTTGACACCTTTTAAGACTTTCTCTACCCTTATGGTCTGGTGGACTGGACGGAGAACTCTTTGGATATACGTCCAGTCCTTCGTTGTCAATCCTGACCTGTACCTTGTTGTCTGACCGAGGTTTATCCTTTTCCTCATACAGTTCCGACATATAACAGTGGGACGAATAAATTGAAGATACGTCTCGTGTAGTACTCTTTGCAACCCGACCTTCTTCGTGTTCGACCTTAGTTCTAACGACCCTCTTTATAGTTATTGGAGTCTATACGTCTACTGTGGTGGGAATCCCGTCTTTCCCTTCTCCTTGATTTTTCGGAGAACTACTTTCACTTTCTCCTCTCACTTTTTCAACCAAATTTCGAGTTGTAAGTCTTTTGCTTCTAGTACTGTAAAACAGGGTAGTGAAGGACCCTTTGTCTACCCCTTTGTCACCTTTGTCACAGTCTGAAATAAAACCCCCCGAAGTTTTAGTGACGTCTACCACTAACGTCGGTTCTTTAATTTTCTGCGAATGAGGGACCTTCCTTTCAATACTGGTTGGATCTATCGTATAAGTTTTCGTCTCTATAATGAAACGGTTGTTTCCAGGTAGATCAGTTCCGACACCAAAAAGGACACCAGTACATACCTACATTCTCAACCTGACACCTCTTTCGACTCGTGGTTTCTTAACTACGAAAACTTGACACCACAACCTCTTCTGAGGACTCTCAGGGAACCTGACGTTCCTCTAGGTTGGTCAGGTAAGATTTCCTCTAGTCGGGACCCACAAGAAACCTTCCTTACTACGATTTCGACTTTAAGGTCATGAAACCGGTGGAGTACGTTTCTCAACTGAGTAACCTTTTCTGGGACTACGACCCTCCCTAACTCCCGTCCTCCTCTTCCCCTGCTGTC
>SJYO01016970.1:21158106-21191918 GCA_006410555.1 Capra ibex | reverse complement strand
GTTTGTAAGGTTTTTATGATCACCGATACTGTTGCATTAAAATAAAGAGGGAGAATCAACCGTTTTGGGGTGGTTTAAACATCGAAAGGAGTAGGAATCATTATAGATGAAAAAAAAAAACGAATATGTGTAGACGACCTAGTACCTTTTTCGTTCTCTCAAGGTCTTTTTGTAGACAAAGACGAAATAACTGATGCGGTTTCGGAAACTGACACACCTAGTGTTCTTTGACACCTTTTAAGACTTTCTCTACCCTTATGGTCTGGTGGACTGGACGGAGAACTCTTTGTACATACGTCCAGTCCTTCGTTGTCAATCCTGACCTGTACCTTGTTGTCTGACCGAGGTTTATCCTTTTCCTCATACAGTTCCGACATATAACAGTGGGACGAATAAATTGAAGATACGTCTCGTGTAGTACTCTTTGCAACCCGACCTTCTTCGCGTTCGACCTTAGTTCTAACGGCCCTCTTTATAGTTATTGGAGTCTATACGTCTACTGTGGTGGGAATCCCGTCTTTCCTTTCTCCTTGATTTTTCGGAGAACTACTTTCACTTTCTCCTCTCACTTTTTCAACCAAATTTCGAGTTGTAAGTCTTTTGCTTCTAGTACCGTAAACCAGGGTAGTGAAGGACCCTTTGTCTACCCCTTTGTCACCTTTGTCACAGTCTGAAATAAAACCCCCCGAAGTTTTAGTGACGTCTACCACTGACGTCGGTTCTTTAATTTTCTGTGAATGAGGGACCTTCCTTTCAATACTGGTTGGATCTATCGTATAAGTTTTCGTCTCTATAATGAAACGGTTGTTTCCAGGTAGATCAGTTCCGACACCAAAAAGGACACCAGTACATACCTACATTCTCAACCTGACACCTCTTTCGACTCGTGGTTTCTTAACTACGAAAACTTGACACCACAACCTCTTCTGAGGACTCTCAGGGAACCTGACGTTCCTCTAGGTTGGTCAGGTAAGATTTCCTCTAGTCGGGACCCACAAGAAACCTTCCTTACTACGATTTCGACTTTAAGGTCATGAAACCGGTGGAGTACACTTCTCAACTGAGTAACCTTTTCTGAGACTACGACCCTCCTTAACTCCCGTCCGCCTCCCCCGTCCGCCTCCTCCCCTGCTACCTCCTACACTACCGACCTACCGTAGTGGCTGAGTTACCTGTACTCAAACTCGTTCGATATCCTCAGTCACTACTTGTCCCTTCGGACCGCACAACGTCAGGTACCCCAGTGTTTCTCAACCTGTGCTGACTCACTGACTTGACTTGACTAGTGTAACTTACTGAAAGTTCACAGAATACCATGTAGTATGGTATACAGGTATACATACCAAAATAAAGACTTCCATCCTACATACAGGACGAGTAGAAGTTTAAAAGACGTACTTATTATGGAACTGTACGACGACGACGACGAAGATTCAGCGAAGTCAGCACAGGCTGAGACACGCTGGGGTATCTGTCGTCGGGTCCTCCGAGGGACAGGGACCCTAAGAGATCCGTTCTTATAACCTCACCCAACGGTAAAAGAAGAGGTCACGTACTTTGACTTTTCAATTTGACTTCAGTGAGTTAGTACAGGCTGAGAACTGTATCAGTCACGGATTAGGTACGAACGTCTTGTCTTGAAATTTGAGAAGAAATAAAAGTACATCAGTGAAAAAGTAAGGAATGAAAAGATGGCTCTTCAGTGTGGGGTCTCCCACAAGTAGGGGAGCGTTACATGTAGTGACACTTCGGCTCGACCACTGTATGTACTTGATTGATTGGTGTACTACAAGATCTTTACAGTGGTAGTCGTGTCTGTAAAGAGTGTTCATTTTGGTCCAGGTCTTATGGTCCGAACACAGAATGTATCCATTAATAACAACAATAATAAGACAACGATTCAACACAGACTTAGAAACACCGGGGTACTTGACGTCGTACGGTCCAAAGGGACAGAAAGTGATAGAGGACCTCAAACGGGTTTGAGTACAGGCCACTCAGACACTATGGTAGGTTGGTGGAGTAGGAGACAGTCGGGGAAGGGAACGGGAGTTAGAAGTATTTACTACTCATAGTTGTACTGTATTATCGTTAGATAACTTACTTTACATCAAAATTTTCGAAACTATTCTAAGTGACCTTAACTTACTATAACTATTTAAGTATCAGGATTGTAATATAGTAAATGTAGGGTCGCTACAGTACGGAACTATTTCGAAAAGTTATAAAGAACAAGAAACCGAGGGTTAGGGATTTTATTTCCACTCGTAGGTAGTACCGACGGGTAGAGTTGTCGTTAAACTCTGTGACTTATGAAAACACTCACATCGTACGAAAATTTTTAGTGATTTACGTCTTATATTAAAGGAATCGATTTTCTACAAACAGTAATCATGGTCAATAATCAAGTAGATAAAATCACTTTCAGAAAAGGAACCTTTGACCGAACCGGAAGTAATTCGTGTGACTTGAGTTTACTTTAACCCCGGAACATTAATGGTCCCTTTCCTTTCTAGTTAACTTGACTATGACAAGGTATTCCGCTAAGAAAAGTAAAGAAAGAACGCTTAGTATACTTGAAGTCCCTGGCGAGTGTGGGCACGAAAAGTAATTCCTTGTCCATTACGTAAATCGAAAGAGAAATACTGAGTCAGGTCCTTTGCGAGACTAGACCGGGGACCCCAAAACTTTATTTGTTTGATGAAAGAGTAGTTATAATTCTATTGGAGTCTCATCGACCCTCTATCCAAAATAGGTCGTTTCCTTTTTTTGTCTCGTAAAACGTTTCTTTTTTATATATATACATCGATGTCATGTGACTATCATCAGTAGACGGTTCCACATATTGGGGGGACCCGAATATTCGTTTTTCCCGTTAATAGACACTGTGTCGTCGAAGACCCCAGTTGAGCCTCTCCCTCCGATTCCTGACAAACTGGTGGACACAACCCTTATGACTAAGGGTGACAAGAGGACTATGTCCGTCGTTTAGTGGATATACATTACATGGGTGTGACAGTAAATTCCGTATTAATCTAAGATTGATGTTCCCCTCGTTATGGACCCTGACCCGTCCTTACTCCCCGTCTCACCCTGTTGTATATATATATCGGAAGGTAGAGGTATTGATTGATGTATGAAGAAAGACCAACTGTTAGAACGAAATAGAATTCATAAGAGTCATATCGGAAGGAACAATTGTATAATGAGAAAAGAATATCGAACTAACTCCATATTAGCCATATCTTTCTTTGACGTATATAAATTACATATGTTAAACTATTCAAACCTGTGTACGTATATGAACACTCTAGTAGCGATGGTAGTTCCATTATTTATATAGGTAGTGGAATTTTCCCGAAGAGATTACCGAGTCTGTCATGCCTTAGGTCGACGTTACGTCCTCGGGGTCCAAACTAGGGATCCAGTCCTTCTAGGGGACCAGTCCCTTGCCACGGGTGGGTGAGGTCATAAAAACGGACCTCTTTAGGTACCTGTCTCCTCGAACCGTCCCAGTGTTTCTCAGCCTGTACAGACTCACTGATTGTGTTGTTGTAATGGAAATTTTAAAAGAAGGACGAGGAAATACCCAAAGAGGAAACAACAAACACACACACATTCGTACTCCACACATGTGAATTGTACTCCAGATGGGAGAATTGTCTCAAAAATTCACACCTTATATCATAACAATGGTGATCCGTTGTATAATGATAATTTTACAACACTTTTCCTCGATCCAAACGTCTTACACGAGTTCCTCTTTCTGACAAATAGGACTGGAAGGGGATCGGTACGAAGACTAACAGTAATTGTCTAAAATTTGACAGTGATTCAGTTCAGTAGTGACAGGATTTCTTCCTCTTTGATATCTTTTGTAAGAAATTTTATTTAAACACACCCTGTAGGGACCACCAGGTCTCCAATTCTTAGACGAAACGTTACGTCCCCTGTACCCAAGTAAGGGACCAACCCCTTGATTCAAAGGTATACGACGTCTCGTTGATTCAGTAACGTGGTGTTAGTCTCAGTACGTAGTGTTGTCACTTTCTAGGGAGTATTACGTCGTTTCTGGGTTACGTCGGTTTATTTATTTATAACAAATTTTCACTGAAACATACCTGAGAACCTTGTTTGACTCTAGGTTCGAGATACCTGGGTTTCCGAATAGGAAAGGATCTCTAATGAATAATGGAGTTTACCGTAAGTAAGTCTAATTCTGTCGTCCCCAAAACAAGTAATGTTTACTCGTGCTTATGACACGATGTTAACTACGAAAACTTGACACCACAACCTCTTCTGAGAACTCTCACGGAACCTGACGTTCCTCTAGGTTGGTCAGGTAGGATTTCCTTTAGTCAGGATTTATAAGTAACCTTCCTGACTACGACTTCGACTTTAAGGTTATGAAACTGGTGGACTACCCTTCTTGACTGAGTGACCTTTTCTGAGACTACGACCCTTTCTAACTTCCGTCCTCCTCTTCCCCTACTGTCTCCTACTCTATCAACCTACCGTAGCGGTTGAGCTACCTGTACTCAAACTCGTTCGAGACCCTCAACCACTACCTGTCCCTTCAGACCGTACGATGTCAAATACCCCAGTGTTTCTCAACCTGTACTGACTCGCTGACTTGACTAGACTCAGATATGTTAGATAAGAAACGTGTACAACTTCAGAGAGTTAAGGTATTTTAGAACGTGTGTAACAAGGATGAGAAAGGACCAGTAAGTTGGTTTAAAAGAGGTTCCAAAGGAAAAGAGATTATATCCTTTACCTCCAACTGAGTAAGACGTGTGTCCGTAGTTCGATAACGGAAATAATAAGACTAATGTTATGTTCTTACTTAAGTTCTGTAAATGGAGAGTCTGAGGACTGAGACACAAAATTAGGTCGGTGGTACAGAAGAATCTACCGAAACAGTAGGGTAGAGTAATGGACCAGGAACCCTGAAAGGACCACAAGGTCACCGATTCTGACACGAGAGTTACGTCCCCGATGTTCAAGTGAGAGAACCGACCCCTTCTAGGGTGTACGAGTACCGTATCGACCCTTTTTTTTTTTTTCGTCATCGGTAAGAACGACGATCCCCTGTAACGCTGTACTGTCTTCTCCTTTAAAAAATCATGTCTTTGATTTAGGTCCTTTCCCACCCTATTAACAGACCACTGAACTTCTTTCATTGTTGACTTTCTCTAAAACTGAGTCAAAAGTTTGAACTAGAATTAATACCCTTTTAAAGTTTAGTAAGATGGATGTTTCAATCAATGGAACCTAACACAATCTCCGTCTTTTTCCTTACACTTCCTCCTTCAAATTTCCTCCTGTTCACAGGTCCTTTCCTTTCACTCCTCTTTCTCGGACTTGGTAGGTCAGTAACAAATTACTATTGAGTACCACGACGGGTACTCAGTGAATAGTATATAAACTTTCTTTTACCTCTACATGAATCTATGGAAGGATGGATCAATTTTTCTTGTATTCCATGAACCCTCAAGTAGAATTTCGGAAAACACACCTATACTACTTGTTTCTTCTCGATACTGAGTCACTAATTGATCTCCTTTACTCAGTATTCTACCTTATACATCGACAAACTCAAAGGAGTGGTTTTAGTAGGTTATACTGTGAGTCAAACATTTGAAGGACTTGTGATAATAATGACAATTATATAACTAAAAAGTTGTGTTGTATGTAAAGAACTAGGACATTGAAAGCTGGGTTGAAACATTACTTTATCTGAGAGTTTTTGGTTCCCTCTAGAACCAAAATAAAAGAAAGAAAGGTTCATTTGTAGACGTAACTAGTACCTTAAATAAGTTTAATATCGTTTGAGTATTTGTGTTTATTAGATACGAAAGTAGGAGACCCCGTGTTTTTAAGTTTACATAAATTTTCTTCAATTTAATTGATAAAGTTTTTCGGTCAGTACCGTTGAAGAGTGGTGACGGAGTATTTTAAGTGTTGGAGTCCCAGATGTTTTACAAAGTGAATAGGTCACTGTATGTTTTACGGTTTAAAAAGTAATTTCCCTTTCTGTTAGAAATTTAAAGGTAATATAAACTAAGAAAAGATAGGTAGGTTTGTGTACCCAAATATAAGTATTACTTATTTGTAGAGAAAACTTTGGTTTCACTCTAGGACTTCTATTACTCTTATACAAAAGGAAAAAAAGTCAAAATAACTTCATATTGACTGTTTATCTTAACGTGTACCTCACATGTTGAACTCCTTGACTATTTGACATAATATACAACTATTGGTATTAGTTCAATTAATTGTATAGGTAGTGGTGTGTTTCGATGTGAGACACCTACACACACACACACACACACACACACACCACTCTTACAATTTCTAGATGTTTTTAAGAAGTTTAAAGTTCATATGTCATACCATAATAATTGATATCGGTGGTACGAATGTAATCCAAAGGTTTTAAATAAGTATTGACCTTCAGACGTGGGAACTGGTTGTAGACGGGTGAAGGAAGGGATGGAGACTGTTAGTAGGAAGGTAAGATGAGATATTGGAACTAGAGAAAAGGAAATTCTAAGGTGTATACTTATACTCGTACTGTCATAAAAAGAAAGAGAAAGACCAAATAAAGTCAATATTATAAGAGATCCAAATATGTACAACAGTGTTTACCGTCTAAACGGAAAAAAGACCGATTTATCATAAAGGGATATATATAAATTGGTGTAAAGAAATAGGTAAGTAGACAGTTCTGTACCTCCAAAGAATATAGAACCGATACCCTTATTACGACCTTGTTTGTAACTTCACGAACAAAAGAAGTCTATATTTGAGTAATCACCCAAACGATAATATAAAAAAATAGAAAACTCCTTTGACATCAAAAGACAATAACAACATGGTTAAATGTAAGAGTGGTTGTCACGTGTTCCCAAAAGGGAAAAGAGGAGTAGTTGTGAACAATAAAGAACAAAAAGTTGTCGTCGGTAGGATTCTCCATCCGAAGGTTCTACCATGTCAACATTTCTTAAGTGGACGGTTACGTCCTCCGTGTTCTCCGTGTCCAAACTAGGGACCAAACCCTTCTAGGTGGCCTTATCCTTTGACGTTGGACGAGGTCATTGGAACGGACCATCTGGGGTACCTGTCTTGGACCGTCCGATGTCAGGTACCTCAGTGTTTCACAACCTCTACTGATACGTTGACTCGTGTGTCGTGTGTGTAGGATTGGATTCCACACTCCACTACAGAGTGACACCAAGACTAACATAAAGGAATCACTCCGTTACCGTTGGGTCAGGTCATGAGAACGGACCTCTTAGGGTACCTACCTCCTCGGACCACCCGACGTCAGGTACCCCAACGTGTCTCAGCCTGTACTGACTTCGCTGAATCGTCGTCGTCGTCGTCACTAATATTCCAACTTGTGGAAAATTACATGGACAACCTGTAAACATATAGAAGAAAACTCTTTACAGATGGGTCCAATAAACGGTTACACCTAATAAACCCCAAAACAAACAAAACGATAACTCAACAAACTGACGGAATATGTAAAACATATAATTGGGGAATTCTCTACATATAAACGTTTATAAAAGAGGATAAAATATTCGACAGGAATTTGAAAAAACTAACAAAGGAAACGACACGTCTGAGAATGTAAACTACTACAGAACGAACAAATTGAAACAAAGACAACAGACACTATTCTTCTAAATAGAGATGCAAAAGACCTTAAAAATACCAAAGTCAGAATGTAAATTCAGAAATTAAATAATACTCAATTAAAAACACTCACCATATCCCATCCCCAGATCAAAGCAAGAAATCGTATACCGACAGGTCAAATGGTTGTGGTAAATACCATCTCTGATAGGAAAAGAGTAGTACACAAGAATCTCGAGAAGAGTTTCTAATCAACTGATGTATGCACCCAAATAAAAAGAACCGAGAGATAAGACAAGGTAACTGAATCCACAGACAAAAATTAGGACCATGGTATGACAAAATTAATGGTATCAAAATTATATAAAACTTTACTCCTTTACACTACGGAGGTCGAAACAAGGAGAAATAGTTCTAAAGATACCGATAGGTTTCACAGTTTTTCTACTATTATGGGTTTCTGAGTTTTTAAATTTAGTCCTTAACCGTGTAACCGTAAAATATACTCTAGTCTATCATTTCTGGTATTGAAATTACCCAGAATTTCGGAAACAGTGTTGATGAGACGACAATATTCTGTTTTTGTCGGTATCCGACATAAATTTTCTTACCTCGTACGATACAAGGTTAGTCAAGTCAAGTCAGTGAGTCAGTACAGGCTGAAAAACGTTGGGGTACCTGACTTCGTGAGTCCTAAGGGACAGGTAGTAGTTAACGGTCTCGAATGAGTTTGAGTAAAGGTAGTTCAATCACTACGGTAGGTTGGTAGAGTAGGAGACAGTAGGGGAGAGGAGGACGGAAGTTAGAAAGGGTCGTAGTCCCAGAAAAGTACACTTAGTCAAGAAGTGTAGTTCACCGGTCTCATAATCTCGAAGTCAGAGTCGTAGTCAGGGAGGTTATTTATAAGTCCTGAATAAAGGAAATCCTACCTGACTAACCTAAAGGAACGTCAGGTTCCCTGGGAGTTCTCGTTTTCGTAGTTAAGAAGTCGTGAGTCGAGAGAAATATCAGATGAGAGTATAGGTATGTACTGATGACCTTTTGGTATCGAAACTGATCTGTCTGCAAAGAGTCGTTTCATTACAGACGAAAAATTATACGACGGATCCAAACAGTATCGAAAAGAAGGTTCCTCGTTCGTAGAAAATTAAAGTACCGACGTCAGTGGTAGACGTCACTAAAACCTCGGGTTCTTTTATTTAGACGGTGGCAAAGGTGACAAAGGGGTAGATAAGCGGTACTTCACTACCCTGGTCTACGGTACTAGAAGCAAAAGACTTACAACTCGAAATTCGGTTGAAAAAGTGAGAGGAGAAAGTGAAAGTAGTTCTCCGAGAAATCAAGAAGTGAAAGACGGTAATCCCACCACAGTAGACGTATAGACTCCAATAACTATAAAGAGGTTCGTTAGAACTAAGGTCGAACACGAAGGAGGTCGGGTCGTGAAGCGTACTACATGAGACGTGTATTCAATTTATTCGTCCCACTGTTATGTGTCGGTACTACATGAGGAAAGGGTTAAACAAGGTACAGGTGAAGATTCACAACAAAAGACTGGACGTGTGTCTAAAGAGTCCTCCGTCCATTCCACCAGACCATAACGTTAGAGAACTTCTTAAAAGGTGTCAAACAACACTAGGTGTGTCAATTTCCGAAACCGTATAAGTTATTTCGTCTTTATCTAGAAAAAGACCTTGAGACGAAAAAACTACTAGGTCGTCTACAACCGTTAAACTAGGGACCAAGGAGACGGAAA
Source organism: Capra ibex (assembly GCA_006410555.1). NCBI lineage: Eukaryota > Metazoa > Chordata > Mammalia > Artiodactyla > Bovidae > Capra > Capra ibex. The sequence continues at coordinate 21,182,515 of SJYO01016970.1, read as the reverse complement.
AGATTTAGGTCGAACTTGTAGACCTTCAAGAGTCAAGTGTATGAAAACTTCGGACCGAACCTCTTAAAACTCGAAAAAAAAAAAAAACGATCGCACACTCTACACAAGTTAACACGTCATCAAACTCGTAAGAAACCGTAACGGAAAGAATCCCTAACCTTACTTTTGACTGGAAAAGGTCAGGACACCGGTGACGACTCAAAAGGTTCAAACAACCGTATAACTCCCGTCGTGAAAGTGTCGTAGTAGAAAGTCCTAAACTTTATCGAGTTGACATTAAGGTAGTGGGGATGATCGAAACAAGCATCACTACGAAGGATTCCGGGTCAACTGAAGTATAAGGTCCTACAGACCGAGAGCCACTCACACTCACTAGTGTGGTAGTACTAATAGACCCAGTACTTCTAGAAAAAACATGTCAAGACACATAAGAACGATGGAGAAGAATTATAGAAGACGAAGACAATCCAGGTATGGTAAAGACAGGAAATAACTTGGGTAGATACCGTGGGATGAGGTCATGAGAACGGACCTTTTAGGGTCCCTACCTCCTCGGATCATCCGACGTCAGGTACCCCAACGACTCTCAACCTGTGTTGAGTCACTGAAGTGAAAGTGAAAAGTGAAAGTACGTAACCTCTTCTTTTACCGTGGGGTGAGGTGACAAGAACGGACCTCTTAGGGTCCCTACCGTCTCGGACCAGTCGACGACAGATACCCCAGCGCGTCTCAGCCTGTACTGACTTTGCTGAATCGTCGTCGTCNTTAGGGTCCCTACCTCCTCGGAGCATCCGACGTCAGGTACCCCAACGACTCTCAACCTGTGCTGAGTCACTGAAGTGAAAGTGAAAAGTGAAAGTACGTAACCTCTTCTTTTACCGTGGGGTGAGGTGACAAGAACGGACCTCTTAGGGTCCCTACCGTCTCGGACCAGTCGACGACAGATACCCCAGCGCGTCTCAGTCTGTACTGACTTTGCTGAATCGTCGTCGTCGTCGTACGTACTTTACAAGGGAACCACAGAGATTAAAAGAACTTCTCTAGAGATCAGAAAGGGTAAGACAACAAAAGGAGGTAAAGAAACGTAACTAGCGACTCTTTCCGAAAGAATGGAGAGGAACGATCAGAAACCTTGAGACGTAAGTCTACCCATATAGAAAGAAAAAGAGGAAACGGAAATAGAAGACAAGGTTATTTTGAAATGTTTTTTATACACCATCCGGTTTATACCAGGTATCTGTATTAAAGACTAGGGACATGATTTAATAGTATCCACTGAAACTAGTGACTTCGGTACTTTAATTTTCTGTGAACGAGGAACCTTCCTTTCGCGACTGTTTGAATCTGTCGTACAATTTTTCCCTTTTGTAATGAAACGGATTTTCCAGGTATCTCAGTTTCGATACCAAAAAGGTCATCAATACATACCTATACTCTCAACCTGTTATTTTTTCCGACTCGTGGTTTCTTAACTACGGAAGTTTGAGACCACGACCTCTTCTTAGAATTCCCAGGGAACCTGTCGTTCCTTTAGTTTGGTCAGTTAGGATTTACTTTAGTCGGGACTTATAAGTAACCTTCCCGACTACGACTTAGATTTCGAAGTCATGGAACCGGTGGACTACCCTTCTCGACTGACTAACCTTTTCTGGGACTAGGACCCTTTCCGACTTCTGTTCTCCTCTTCCACTACTGTCCCCTGATCTACTAACCTATCGTAGTGTTTAAGTTACCTGTACTTAAACTCGTTTGAGACCCTCTACCACTTCCTGGTCCTTCGGACCGTACAACGTCAGGTACCCCAGTGGTTATCAGTCCATGTTGACTCGATGACTTGTTGTTACTCTTTTACTTTTTATAATTTGTCGTTTGAAATCCGTAATCTTATTAGGTATTCTGAAATCAAGAGTCTCTTATTGTACTGTTTGTAAAAAGGTAGCATAAATTGACTATCGTTTTAGAACTGGATCATCTACCCAAGTTCCATATAAAACCGTTCCCTTGGTTGTCGTTTGTCCTGAGTGATTATATTGTCTACTCAGCTTCTACTGAGGTTTGAATAATCGTATTTATTTACCACTACGGTAAATTACTTTATTATTCATCCTAATATGAAAACCTACGCCCATCTTAATTTTAAGATCCAACCTTATGACTAAAACTTTATATGTATTTTGTAGTTTCATCTTGAAAGTCCATGCGACAACTTACATGAACCTCTTCTCCAAAGTTGTATTTAAACCCTCAGTAGTCGAGTATCTGTCGTAAATTCGGTATCTTTACTTACTTTAATAGATCCGTCCTCTACATCTTTCTCTTTCCTTCTACTCCTTTATAGAACTACATGAAAGAATTGGTAGATTCTTTCTCAATTAGTACAATTGAGTCACGGTCCTCTCCTCTCAGAATAAAGACGGTTAGAACCACTTAAATCTTAAACACTCACCGTTATTTATGTGTAAAGATAACATGTTTATTAAAAAAAGTTTAAATAACTTAGTATATGGGGAAAAGGTTCTTGATACAACCCCATGTACAAGTAGATTTGTTCACGACTATTAACACTAATTATATTATGTCAATTACATTGTAAAAATTATTTAAGTAAAATAAAATAAGTAGTGGAGATCTAAAGATCAGTTTCTATTTTATAATCGGAAGGGTCGTACTTCTTTTCGTCGACTAAAGTTTATTAGAGACGTTACGTTGAATGTGACGTAAAAATATATATTGTAAAAGTTACGTGATATCGAACTCCACAATGGACGGGTCTCTATATCCATTTAAGGAACATCAAATTGTTACACTTCCTTTGTTTTTGATTTTCAGCAGAAAATCAAACAGCAGATAACTTTGTAGAATAGGAAGTACACACACTCTGTCTAGTGAGAGATAAAAGTCTTTTCGTTACACTTTTCCTTTTCCTTTATTATCTACTCTCTTCTTGTTCTCACGAGTTTAGTTACCTAAATAACGTCAGTAGGGTAAAAGACCTCTTACCCTTTTCTCCACCACATAAGATGAAAATCATACCAACTCCTCGAGGAGAGTCTGGTTGGGAGGTCATTTATTATTGGTGTTTTATTATTAGTATTATTATTGGTGTTTGAGACCCGTCTCTCTCTCTCTCTTACCGTGACCCATTTTAATGTCAAAAACATTGAAAGATTTCCTACCTTCAGAGTTCCTAATTTCTTGACTCAACTTTAAACTCGACTGTGGATGACGTCCTCTCTGTTTTTAAAGGTTAAGTCAAATCGGTTCAATGGTCGGACTAAAAAAAAAATTTAGTTATAAGAAGTTTCCTTGTATCATCTTGGTTCTTAAGGATATTGTGTAAGAAGTGTTCCAAGCCCTATGTTATGTTTTAACGAGTTGTATGTTTCTTTATCTTTTTGTACCGGGCAAGAGTTCTCTTTTCTATTATCTCTGGTCAGGACTCTCCTAGGTCTACAACTGTAATCATCTAACTCTAAAAATTTCGTCTATAATACTAATACGGGTTCTTACATTCCCTTTTATAAGAGTCACACACTTATAATCCCGTAGAGTCGTCTTTTCGTTTTTGATATTGTTCCTTAGTTTATATTAGAGGGGTGGACCTTGTACGATATAGACTTTAATTTCACAATAGTTTACCCAAATCGTAGTCTCATCTCTACTGTCTCCTTTCTAGTCGGTCGAATTTTGGTCTAGTTACTTTCACTATGGGATTTCGTCTCCCTAAAGGTACCTCCAGATCACCAATTCTTAGACGGAAGATTACGTCCCCCATGTCCAAGCTAGGGACCAACCCCTCGATTCTAGGGTGCATAGAGTACCGGTTTTTTTGTGTGGCATTTTGTCTTCGTTATAACATTTTTTAAGTCGTTTTTACCAGTGAAATTTTTACCAGGTGTATTTTTTTTTAGAAATTTTTTTAAAAATTCCTCTCTACTTATCTTTTCTCCTACACTCCCTTATCGTAACTTTGTCCATATGACGGTATACGTTTTATCTACTGGTCACGTTCAAGCTACTACTTCGTCCCTTGAGTTTCGACCACGAGGCCCTGTTGGGTACCGACCGACTAAGTCCAGCTACATACCGTTTCTTTTTAGTGTTATAACATTTCATTAATAGGAGGTTAATTTTAATTAATTAATTAAAATTGTCTTTTTATTCTTTTATTGTTTTCTTCGTCTCGTAGTCCCTGAACACCTTGTTATAGTTTACCAGATGATATGTATATTAACCCTCAGAGTCTTACTCACCTCCCATTTATACTACATCTTTTTTATAGACTTTTTTATTACGAAAAAGAAAAGTTTAAACCATTTTCATTATTTAAATGTCATTTGTAATTCGCCTTAATTAAGTTTTTCTTGATAAGAATCTGGGTAGTATCAGTTCGACCACTTTTGGTTTCTCTTTTAGAATTGTCATCTGTTTCTTATCATTGTGTACCGGGTGCTTCCTTGTTCTTAGTGACTGAAGAGTAGTCTTTGTTACGAGAAATGTCACGACTTTATAAAAAAATTTATCACTTACGTTTTAAAATAGAGGTCGTTTTAGTAAGGAGTTTTTATTTCTAGTTTCTGTAAAAGTCTGTCCTTTTTTGATTCTAAAGAACTGGACGGCTGTACGTGACGGTTTTACGATTCCTTTCCAGAAGTCCGACTTGCCTTGTTTTTGGATTTAGAAGTCCTTCATTATTTCACGAAATTTTAACTCTTTATACACATTTATATATTTACTAATAAAAAGAGAATTTAAATTTCTATGTACACCGAAAAATTACCTCCTCCCGTACCGTTGGGTGAGAGGTCCATAAGTACGGACCTCTTAAGGGTACCTGTCTCCAGTGTTTCTCAGTCTGTGTTGACTTCGTTGAATCGTTCGTGTGTGTCTACCGGAAATTTCTTAGTGTAAGTAGGTTTATAAACTTCTGTCTGACGTAAAAAGTAAGATTTAGATGTACAATAGTTCGAATCTAAAACTTTCTAGTAGTTTAACAAGGACCGTACTTTGACTGTAAACCTATATTGTATCAATAATAAAAGACTTTAATTTATGTACAAAAGATGGTTGTAAATGAACAGTGTAAGTAAAATAAACGTAAAAAAAAGAGGGGAAACATCTCTTTACATAGATCTCAATTATTCGAATCGTTCGAAGATCGGATTATCCTAATAAGAGTCTCGTAGAGAAAACTTTCCCTCTGTAAAAGGATTACCTGATAGTAAATCTCTCTAAAAACTCAACACTTAGTTACTCCGTTATTTATTGCTTGTGTGAGGACACATCAATCTTGAGGATCCAAAGTCCCGTACAAAAAGAAGTAATTCATTCTAGTTTTGTACAAGTATATATCTATTTTAAGAATCTCTTTTTGTTTCAAATACATCAACAACAAATCAGCGATTCAGGATAGACTGAGAAAACGCTGGGCTACCTGACGTCGGGCGGCCCGAGGAGACAGGTTCCCTAAGGGGTCCGTTCTCATGACCTTAGCCAACGGGAAAGGAGGAGGTCCCCCAGAAGGGGTAGGTATCTGACTTGGGTACAGAGGAGACAACCGTCTATCTAAGAAATGGTTACTCGGTGGACCCTTTGGGGTTATTTCAAAGGACTTTTTTTAATATTACAATTTGTGAAGGTTTTTTTTTCGTATTAAATTTTCGATTCGAATTTCACACACATAGTGTTGTTTGACCTTTTAACAATTTCTCTACCCTTATGGACATAGGACTCTTTTATATAAGTCCAGTTCTTCGTTGTCAATCTTGGTCTGTACCTTGTTACCTGACCAAGGTTTAACCCTTTCCTCATATAGTTCCGACATATAACAGTGGAACGAATAAATATAATATACGTCTCATGTAGTACTCTTTGGGACCCGACCTACTTCGTTTTCGACCTTAGTTCTAACGTCCCTCTTTATAGTCATTATAGTCTATACGGTTACTGTGGCGGAAATACCGTCTTTCGTTTCTCCTCGATTTCTCGGAGAACTACTTTGACTTTCTCCTCTCACTTTTTCGACCGAACTTTAAGTTGTAAGTTTTTTAATTCTAGTACCGGAGACTAGGGTAGTGAAGTACCGTTTATCTACCCCTTTGTTACCTTTGTCACTGTCTGAAATAAAAGAACCCGAGGTTTTAGTGACGTCTACCACTGACGTCGGTACTTTAATTTTCTCCACACGAGGAACCTTTTTTCGATACTGGTTGGATCTGTCGAACAATTTTTTGTCTACAATGAAATGGTTGTTTCCAGGTAGATCAGTTTCGATACCGAAAAGGTCATCAGTACATACTTTCGCCTCTTAACTTGATATTACTTTCGACTCGTTACTTCTTGACTATGAAAATTTGACACCAAAACCTCTTCTGAGAACTGTCAGGGAACCTGACGTCATAGTCTGGTCAGTTAGGATTTCCTCTAGTCAGGATCCACAAGTAACCTTCCTAACTACGACTTCGACTTTGAGGTTATGAAACCGGTGGACTACACTTTTTGACTAAGTAACCTTTTCTGGGACTACGACCCTTTCTAACTTCCGACTCCTTTTCCCCTACTGTCACCTACTCTACCAACCTGCCGTAGTGTCTGAGTCACCTGTACTCAAACTCGTTCGAGGCCCTCAACCACTACCTGTCCCTTCGGACTTTAAGACGTCAGGTACCCCAGCGTTTTAAACCTGTGTTGACACACTGACTTGACTTCGAATTTCACGTAAGTTTATGACAACCTATTTTCTTACTCTAATATACAGTTGCGATAAATTTTAGAACTCGTTTTTATACATTTTATCTCAGTAGTTTTAGTATAAGTCTTAGAAAAGTATCAAAGATTTCCGTTCGTTTGTTGTTGTTTTTTATAAAGGGTATAAAAAACGTAAACGGTCGATCTATAAACAAGACCTACGAGATGGTTGTGGAGTCGTAGACATAAAGTCGTAATTTCAATAGAATACTCCTGAAGGGACTACCAGGTCATCGATTCTGAGACACGAGGGTTATGTCCCCCGTACCCAAGGTAGGGACCAAACCTTTGTTCTAGGGTGTATGATGTTGACTCTCAAGTGTACGGTACGTTTCTAGGGTGTACGGATTCTGGACCACGTTTATTTATTCTGGACCGACGATAACTTTTGTGGTCATGGTGGTCATCTTTGATGACGAAAAAAAAAACGACGAGATCCAGAAGCAACGACTCACGTCCGAAAGAGATCAAAGCCGAGAGCCCGAGATCTTGTACACCCGAAGTCGTCAACACCGTGTGTCAGAATCGATGAGACGCTGGACACCCTAAAACGTTCTAGTCCCTAGTTTGGGTACAGGGAACGTAACCGTCCGTCTAAGGATTGATGACCTGATTCCCCCTTCAGGGTCTTCTGATAAGGACACACTAGGACTTCTATGTCTTTCCCAACCTCTCCCTTTCCGTAAATACCCCGACAGTTCCGACGGAGGTGTTATCTTTTGAAATGTAACGTAAAACTCTACTTGAAAGAAAATAGACTTTAAGGAAAAGTTCACACGTACTCCAGACACCACCTCCTTGAGACAAGGGGAAATTTAGACTAATTAATAGAATAAGTGTCTAATCCTTCTCCCCGGGTCTCTGACCCGACCTTATCGGACCTCTTGTTCCTTCTAACGAGGGATGCTCTCAGGACCCTATCTTGTAAAGTGGGTTAGAAGATGAGTAGTAGAGTCGGTGGTCGTAGTCGTCCGTCGAAAGTCGGTCTCAGTGTCGAATTCCCCGGTGTGAGGACTCACTTCGACCGTCCTAGACTCGAAAATCGGACAGTTCTAGGTATAACCGACCGTGTTCTTGTCTCTAGGGAACATTTTAACTTGTACAGCCGGTTAAATTAGGATAATTTAAGATTTACTGGGAGGTGACTCCCTACGCGTAATTCTTCTAACAACGGTATAATGTTAGGGAAGAGATAGTATCTTTAGAAGAATCCTTTTGTCTTAAAAGTTTTTACAGTATCTTACAGTCTCCATCTCCAGTATAATTTTCTGACATCTGACAGAATCATTAATAGGGTAGGATGGTAAAATAAAGTGTTTACGAACCGTGTTCCTCTTTCTTTTAAGTAGTTTTATACACTTAGTGGAAAAAAGGGAATTAACTTTGTATTTTACGTATATTACATATTATAGATATTAACCCAAATACTTTATTTTATTTAAGACTCGTAAAAATCAAGGAATTTTGTTTAGAGTTATATCAGATTAGATTTCGGAGAAATTCCTATTTGAGGTTTATCTAGAAATCCGTTACACGAGTAGATATAGTGAGAACGACGACGACGACGATTCAGCGAAGTCAGCACAGGTTGAGACACGCTGGGGTATCTGCCGTCGGGTGATCAGAGGAGACAGGGACCCTAAGAGGCCTATGGTGAGGATACAACTACGTTTGCAGAAGAGACTGGCCTAACTAGAGAAGGGACGGTAATCTTATTCGGAATAGAGACACTCGCGATTGGGTAAGATCCATAAAAAAGAGACGAACTCAGATGACGGAAGAAAAGATACGGTGATATGTATAGAACTGAAGAAAGAAGGACAACGGAAATAAGATCCAACTTGAAAATTGTACCATCTTGCAAGAAGATGCCGTCGAAAGTCCGAAGTTAGTTTGAAATCCTTTTTGTTCGTTTCAGGTCGTACTCTATACACGCACTTGTCAGTAAGTCAGTACAGGTCGAAAACGTTAGGTACCCAACATCGGACGGCCCTAGGAGATAGGTACCCTACAAGGTCCGTTCTTCTGATCTCACTCAACGGTAAAGAAGGAGGTTCCCTAGAAGGGCTGGGTACTAGCTTGGTCTCAGAGAACGGATAGAACCCAACCGTCCATCTAAGAAAGGGTGACTCGGTGGTCCCTTCGGAGATCGTACCATTATTGTAATGTGGATTATGCATGTCGTACGGATTAACCACACCCTGTTGAATGATTCGTTTAATGAAGTAATAGTACTATGGACTGAAATAGATCTCAACTCACTATAATTTTAGAGGTACAACGAATGTTTCCTTCTCTGAGTCTCAATCCTTTAACGGGTTCCAACGTATTAATCTTTGTCATCTTGGTCTTAAAATTACGATTGTTAAATATAGTCTCGGGAGAGAGAATAAGTGACACGTTTGGATGGATACTTATATACTGCCTGGTATCACTCTCTGTTTCGACCTTTCATTAAACACTAAATCTAATTAATACGTACACGAGACAACGAAGTCAGTACAAGCCGAGAACACAGGGGTACCTGACATCGGACGGTCCGAGGAGATAGGTACCCTAAGAGGTCCGTTGTTAGGACCCACCCAACAGTATAGGAGGAGGTCCCCTAGAAGGGTTGGGTCCCTAACTTGAACTCAGAGGACACAGAGGACGTAACCGTCCGCATAAGAAATGGGTAACTCGGTGGACCTTCCGAAGTTTACACGATGTCCTGACTCATATTCTCCCCGTACGTTGGGTCAGACCCCTCGAGGTCCTTTTTAAGTATTACTCAACGGAAGTCTCGACTTAAAACTCAAGTGCATGATACCGGTTACATAAGAGGTTGGTCACCCTTCTAGTGTCTCCCTTCTTGTCTCCATATTTTCCCGCACCCCGTGAAAAGATTAAATTGTTAATACTAAACATTCACAGTAGAATTTTTTTAGTCAGGTGACTTAATGCATCTTTATTTATACGTTGTTCAACCTTTTTGTTTCATATGAAATTTATACAAAGTCATCTATCGACTAGGTTTTAAGACTTAAAAAGTCAGTGAAATAAGACTACGATACCGTCGGTTGATTAAGAATTGAAATCCCCCACATTCTGAGCCTTCGGACCGAAGTGACGTCTAAGGACGACGATGTATTAGAAGAGAGGAGACGGGAAGGTTCGAAAGGAAATCCCAATTAAACCGACATACCCACCGTAGAAGTTCAAGGTCTAGGACCAATGTAGAAAAGAATTCCTCTTCAAAAGGGTCAGTGTATCAAGAAAGGGTAGCTACACTGAAAGGTCCGTTTCATTCCGGATCTACCTACACTGACTTTATTTATACTAACAGGAAGTAGTAAGGTTGGTTTTTTCTTTCTTTTGGGAGGTTCACTTTCTTGCGGTGGACTGATTCACATAGGAACTCAGTGTCTTCAATACGAGACATGGTCGTCTAAACACTGTCACCCAAGAGCCCTTTGTTCTATCACGACGACTCGACCAAAGGGTCGAGACGTGGTCGTGAGACTTTACACTCGAGTACGGTGGCGTGCAGTTTGGAGTCACAAACCAGTAACAAAGGTGTGACACGAGAGCAGTGAGTAGGATGTCTTACCTAAAGACAAAGAAGAGTCAACGACTATGATGTGGTAAACGTCGATATCGAAAGTGACTTCCCTAAAGAGGTCGATGTCGTCGGTTTCGTATAAGTCAGACCTGTTCAAATCGTCTTTCCGACCTACGTCAGTCACTTTTCACTATTGACGAGACGGTAGAAATGAACCTGTCGTGAAAAAACAACAAATATCATCGAAATAAGTATTGACGGTTTTTTGACTTTATTGAGTGTACTGGTGATTAGCCATTCCTTCCGTCTCACTCAAGTGACCACTTTTACCCGTAGTTTAGTTACGTACAGTTTCGCTTTTGTTTTCACAATGAGTAAGTCAGTACAGGTTGAGAAACGTCGGGTACCTGACATCGGGCGTTCGGAGGAGGTAGGTACCTTAAGAGGTACGTTCCTATGACCTCACCCAACGGTAAGGGAAAAGGTCCCCTAGAAGGACTGGGTCCCTAGTTTGGACTCAGAGGACGTGACGTCCGTCTAAGAAATAGTAGATTTGATGGTCCCTTTGAGGACCTACAGTTTCACTTTCAGTAAGTCAGTACGGGTTGAAAAACCCTGGGGCACTTGATTGATATGTCATGTCCCTTAAGAGGTCCGATCTTATGACCTCACCCATCGGAAAGGGAAGAGGTCCCCTAGAACAGTTGGGTCTCCAGTTTGGGTCCAGAGGTCGTAACGTCCCTCTAAGAAATGGTCGACTCGGTGTTCCCTTCGGGCCTACAGTTTCCTATGGTAATTTTTGAAGGTTTGGTCCCCTGAAGGTATCACCAACTCATCAATTCTGGAGAGAAAGGTTACGTCCCCAACACCCAAGTTAGGGACCAACCTCTTGATTCTAGGAGGTCCGGAGTTTACGGGGAGGGGTCTCTTATTGTATTTTGCCTTTATTAAAACATTGTTTAAGTTATTTCCGAAAAATTTTTTACCATGTATAGTTTTATTTTAGAATTTTTTTATTTTGGAGGGTTTGGTCTCTCACTTCTAATTTATTATTTTGTATCTTTAGATCCAGAAAGGTTTTCTATTGATGTTTTCATAATCTTTATAGTTTACTATATAAAATTTTTTGTGTAGTGTATTTATTTGTGTCTTTTGTTATATTTTATTGACCTTTTCAATTTTGTTTTGTGTTTTTGAGATAGTTATTTACACTTACTAGAATTGTGGATAATTTTCTTTATTTAGAGATAATATGAGTGTGTCGTTCTGGATTGAAGTACTACGTAAGTTCTCTGTGTGGATTTTATTTCATTGAGTCTCCAAATTTTACTTTACCCGTTTTTGTAGGATTCTTATACCTTTATCATTCTTTCGTTCAGAAGTCTAAAACTACAGAGTTTGTCTTAAGTTCGGTTTTAAGTAATTTCTGTTTTCCAGGCATACTTATGGTTCAAAATTTTAGGTGTTTTTTTATAATCTGACGACTCATAGTTATGCAATTCCATGCTTGATGTAAATAATTAGAAATAATTCGTCTTGGTATCCCTTACGTTTCTCTTTATCTTTGTATGATTATTATCCTCTGAAGGTGAGAGTCGTCTTCTACTTAGTACTACTGTTATTTATGTATCTTCTGGATTTATTGTATAAATTATTCTATCGAAAATACCTGGGTATGACTTGTAATTGGGACTGTTATCTTTTGTACAAAAGAAGGGTCCCTGTGTATCACATAAATGTTTTCACTAGTTTATAATCCAGTGTTCCTTTTATTATTATTTAACGAATTCTGTTTTTTTATTGAGTCTACTGTTACGTTACTTTGTTTTTTATAATTATTACATAAAGAATTTTTCGATTGTCCGGGAAGGAGGACCTTTAAACTTTCGATGTTAAATGGACCACGTCTAGACTCCTCTGATTCGTCTGTACTGGAGATTTACGACACACTATGGGACCTAACCTAGAACCTTGTCTTTCTCTTGTAATTACCCTTTTGACTTTTTAGGTCTATTTCAGACCTCATATCAAGTGTCGTACTATATGGTTATAACAAAGAGTCAAAAGTTAGTTCAGGTTTAAAAGCACTACGGTTTCTGGCATCGGGTTGTCCAAGGAGAGAGGTACCTTAAGACATCCGTTCTTATGATCTCACCCATCGGTAAGTGAAGAGGTTCCTAGAAGGGTTGGGTCCCTAATTTGGGTCCAGAGGACTTAACGTCCGTCTAAGAAATGACAGACTCAGTATTCCTTCGGGGAGTCTCAAGTGTCGTGTCACATGGTTACAACCAAGAATCAAAACTGTCTACATGGTGTTATTATATTCTATAATTGGTGTCCGTTTGACCATCTTCTGATATACCCTTGAGACATAATATAAACGTTACCAAGATATTTACATTTTAGTAAAGTTTTATTTTTACATCAAAATTTTCGAAAGTTGACTTTTTATGAGAAGATAGTTTATCGATAATTTATGTTCCTCGGTGTGTTAGTTTTATTGTCTTGAAGATTTTCAATAACGTAATAAAAACCGAGTCCATAAATAATGAGAAATTCTCTATTAGTTTATCCGGATGAATAGTAAGTATTTTAGAGATTCTTAGATAATTCGAGAAATATAGACATATTACTTTAGTTATGATATTGGGTATATTAATTTCTTAATGTTATCATTTTAACTCACGAATTCTCTAAAACTATATCTCGGTTTTTATATCCGTTCGTTTCGGTTTTCTTCTGAGTAACAGATTTAGTTAGAAATATTAACCAACTTTGTTATGTTAAGTCTTAGAGACCATATATAAATTTCGACAATTAACTCCTTTTAAACTTTGGAATTTATAAAATAGTTATGTTTTTTTTTAAATTCGATTTAAGGGTTGAGTATTTTCATTTTTTTTTTTAGTTGGTGGAAGTGTCGTTGTTTATTTGGTTTTATATTGTGTCTCTTTCTTTATTATTTATATTTTTGTCTTTAATTACTTCCTCCATTGTCCTTTTGTCGTATACATTAATCATTTTGTTCTTTAGTCAAAGAAATTTGTAATTGTTTAATTCATTTCGTGATTGATTGAATTAACCCTCCTTTTATGTTTATATGTTTTAATTACGTAACCCCCTTTATTAGTAACTTTATATTCTTGAAAATTTTATTCTAATTAAACGTCTGGAGATATGTTTATGTAAACCTTTTGATCCACTTTACCTATTAATACGTCCTTTTATCGAAAGGTTTTGACTGAGTAATTATATCTCAAGTCTTCCTATGTAAAGATTTAACGAACGTATTTAATTTTATTTATTTTTCTTGTTTTTTTGAAAACTTATTGATTTCCCACTTAAGATTAACAATAACGACAAGTCAGTGATTCAACACAGACTGACACCTGTTGGGGTATCTGACGTCGTGAGGTCCGAGGAGACAGGAGGTGATCGAGGACCTCAAACGAGTTTAAGTACTACAAGTAACTCAACCACTACGATAGATTGGTAGAGTAGGAGACGGTGGGGGAAAAGGAAAACGGAAGTTAGAAAGGGTCGTAACCCCAGAAAAGGTTACTGAATCGAGAAACATAGTCCATCGGTTTCATAACCTCGAAGTCGAAGTAATAGTCAGGAAGGTTACTTATAAGTCCCAACTAAAGGAAATCAAACTAGAGGAACGTCATGTTCCCCAAGCGTTCTAAGAAGAGGTCGTCGTATTAAATTTTTGTAGTTAAAAAACCTTGAGTTGGAAAAAGTACCGGGTTGGGAGTGTAGTTATTACATTAAAGTCAAATAACAAGAATGTATATTAGGGTTACTGTTTATATTAAAAGTATACGGGAAGACTTTTAGAATGACGGTGAATTTTATAATTAAACAATTTCCAATCATTTTTAAGTTTAAGGTTTGTCCTCTAAACCGAAATATAAACTTTATATAGACAAGTACTAGTCTGAACTAGGTACAGAATGATGCTTGACATAAACTTAGGTTTGTACAGTACAAAAGAAAACTTGAAGACGATCTCCATGGTGGACTAGAGAAGTTAGTCTTCGTAAAGAGGAATATTTGGTAGTGAATGAATCCACTCATTTGTTCGAAGAAAACGAGTAAAGGGATAAAAACGGTATAAACTGTTATGATAGTAGGTCACTATGACCCAAAAAAGAGACTTAAAGTTGTCGGGATCACTTTTAGTGACCGTACTTACTAGTTTTAGTAAAAATACTAAGAATTACTTAATCTCAATAGGAATAAAATTACCTTTATTCTCTTATGATTCACTGAAAACAGTAGTTCACTATTATTTTTTTGTAACGATACTACTAAGAAAAGAAAACTTAAAGGAAAACAACACCAACAACGACAACTCGGTTTGAGAAGTCTTTATGACAATTACCCTGACCACTAGAAAAAAAGTAAGTATGTACAGTACGACAGGGGTGTTGGAGAGTAACATACACGCACGAGACAGTGAGTCGGTACAGACTGAGAAACTGGAGAGAATGACGGTAAATTTTAAAATTTCTTTTAGTTCATAAAAAGATCTCTTTTATATTACTTACATGTCTATTGACATACTCAGTCTAACACTGAAAAATCAACGTTTCTCCTTCTATATTAATAAAGAGAAAAAAAAAGAATTTATAAGAGTTATCTTATTTTCGAATTTCTACGATGTTTCACGGGACCAAACTAGAAAGTGAAGGGTGACGATAGAGAGAATTTAAAGAAAGAAAGACACTGAAGAGAAAAGGGAATCTCGACTTCTGTTTAAAACAAAAAGTAGTAATAGAGTCGAATTTAAGTCAACCCTTCCTTTACTCTTCGCACCCTCGACTATTCGTGTTTTTACGTTAAATTTATTTTGACCGAAAACGTAAAAAGTCAGAAGTTTCTTCTTAGTGTCAGTCAAAATTCCTACTCCAAGTAAGACGACACCATACCTATGGGAGAATGAATAAGTCATAAAGGACGTGTGGTTCGAACCCCTCCTCCACTCCTATGTGGAGACCCATAGCCCGAGACCTCTATTTCACCACTCTTTTTGTTCTGTCTCTGGAGTGGGGTGTTTCATCTCTTATCTCAGTCCTTCTAATTAATTTATTAGTACATTTAATTGCACTCGATATGTTCTACCAACCTACCGTAGTAAGTTACCTGTACTCAAACTCGTTCGAGACCCTCTGTCACTTCCTGTCCCTTCGGACCGCACGACGTCAGGCACCCCAGTGTTTGTCATCCTATGTTTACTTACTGACTTGTTGTCGTTCCTTCTTATATTCTTTCCTTTCCATCCACCGTACTACCCATGTATAATGTCCCTCTAGACCCCGTAAGGTAGACCCAGGCTACTCCGGGACCCCAACTCTCAAGTTCTACCTATTTTGGTTCCGTACCCCATCTCCTATTCTCCTCATAAGTCCGTCTTTTTACCTGCCAGGTGTCGAAGACAGTAGACTCCTTCAAACCAAACTCGGTGTTTTTCACGGAGTGTACTGAAGGGACCACCAGGTTACTAATTCTTAGGTACGAAGGTTACGTCCCGTACACCCAAGTTAAGGACTAACCCATTGATTCCAGAGTGTAACAGACACCGTATCGGTTTTTTATCGTTAATTTTTCTTCACGAAGTATTACATTGAAATGTCATTAAGTAGCCAGTAAAAATCCTTTTTTTTTATCTTTATACTCACTGTCATGAATCGTGTCTCATTCACGATTTATTTGAACTCGAAGATAATAATAGGATAAGGTAAAGGTGTGTGGTGGAGGATGGAGAGAGGTATCAAGAGGGTCGGTCGAAGAGTTGTGGAAGACTCCTACTGTATGACATGAGAGTCAGGGGTCTGTCCTTGGGGAAAACTATACATAAGATTTAAGACAAGATCCTTGAAGGGACCACCAGGTCACCGATTCTGAGGTGTGAGGGTTACGTTCCCCGGACCCAAGATAGGGACCAATTCGTCGATCTAAGGTGTACGACGTTGATTCTGTACCGTGTCGGTTTATTTATTCATTTATAAAAAATTTTATTTAATACAAGACATTGTATCGTCTTCAGAAGGGACTTACGTATTTTAATTACATAACCAGTAAATCGTTTATGTACAATTCATTCATACGCTAACTATTATTACTGTCGATTTTGAACGACTCCTTTATGGGAACCCTTTCCCACAGAATTCTTGTCACTCGAGAAGTCTTTTTTAAGACTCCGTTCATAATCATGAAAACGTCGGTATTAAAATCATTGTCTCCTGTTTCTCAAATTTGTAAAAGAGGATCGTTCACCGTTTCGATCTGAATCCTTACGTTCTTTAGATAGAGATTCTACACTCCCGAGGTAAACAGAGGAACTTCTGTCTGTTCTGTGAACGAATGGATCTCAAATGTTCAATGAATCTTTCTCCGTCCCTCTGGTACCTTTAAGTTATTTGTTCATTTATTTATTCGAACTATTAACGGTAAACACCAATCAGAACGTTTCCCTAATTTGGTTTATTACACCACTTATTCCTAATTCCCACCTGTCCCCTGGGACGAAATCTTTCTCATAAGTCTCTATTGAAGGGGTCCCTCCCCGGAATCTTGACTATAAATTTTCTACCTTTTCTCTATCGAGACACTTTTTCATCTCTTTTCTTAAG
This sequence comes from Capra ibex, assembly GCA_006410555.1. Lineage (NCBI taxonomy): Eukaryota > Metazoa > Chordata > Mammalia > Artiodactyla > Bovidae > Capra > Capra ibex. Next base: position 21,165,589 of record SJYO01016970.1, on the reverse strand, counting down.
GTCACCTCTTTTATCGTTTGTGTTGAGAGAACTCCATCCCGTTCTGACCATATACCCTTCTCGATTTCCTCCGGTCTTAGAAGAAGACGAAGTGACTGTTACGATTTATTTGGGAAATTGACACGTCAGGTGTCGTTTGACACCTTTTAAGAATTTCTCTACCCTTATGGTCTGGTGGGATAGACGGAGGACTCATTAGATATCCGTCCAGTTCTTCGTTGTCAATCTTGATCTGTACTTTTTTTTTTTCTTGATCTGTACCTTGTCACCTGACTAAGGTTTAACCCTTTCCTCATACGGTTCCGACATATAACAGTGGGACGAATAAATTGAATGTACGTCTCTTGGAGTATACTTTACGGTCGGAACTACTGAGTGTTCCACCTTAGTTCTAACGGTCCTCTTAATGGTTGTTGGAGTGTATACGTCTACTGTAGTGAGATTACCGTCTTTCACTTCTCCTTGATTTCTCTGAGAATTACTTCCACTTTTTCCTCTCGCTTTTTCGACCAAATTTCGAGTTGTAAGTTTTTTGAGTCTAATACGTAGACTAGGGTAGTGAAGTATCGTTTGTACCCCCTTTTCACCTTTGTCACTGTCTAAAATAAAAGAACCCGAGGGTTTAGTGACGTCTACCACTGACGTCGGTACTTTAATTTTCAGTGACGAGGAACCTTCTTTTCGATACTGTTAGGATCTGTCGTATAACTTTTCCTCTCTGTAATGAAACGACTCTTTCCAGACAGATCAGTTTCGATACTAAAAAGGTCATCAGTATATGTATACACTCTCAACCTGTTATTTCTTCCGACTTGTGGATTCTTAACTACGAAAGTTTGACACCACGATCTCTTAGGAGACCTGTCGTTCCTCTAGCTCGGTTAGTTAGGATTTCCTTTAGGTGGGATTTATAAGAAACTTTCCTGACTATGACTTCGGTTTCGAGGTCAAGAACCGGTGGACTACATTTCTTCACTGAGTGACCTTTTTTGGGACTGTGATCCTTTCTAACCTTCGTCCTCTTCTTTCCCCTCTATCTCCTACTCTACCAACCTATCATAGTCCATAGTACCTGAGTTTCCTGTACTTAAACTCGTTTGAGGTCCTCTTTCAGACTGTGACATCTTTGTCACAGTCTGAAATAAAACCCCCCCGAGGTTTTAGTGACATCTACCACTGACGTCGGTACTTTAATTTTCTGTGAATGAGGAACCTTCTTCAATACTGGTTGGATCTATCGTATAAGTTTTCGTCTCTGTAATGAAACGGTTGTTTCCAGGCAGATTAGTTCCGATACCAAAAAGATCACCAGCACCTACCTACACTCTCAACCCGACACTTCTTCCGACTCACGGCTTCTTAACTACGAAAACTTGACACCACAACCTCTTCTGAGAACTCTCAGGGAACCTGACGTTCCTCCAGGTTGGTCAGGTAGGATTTCCTCTAGTCAGGACCCACAAGTAACTTACCTGACTACGACTTTGAGGTTATGAAACCGGTGGAGTACGTTTCTCAACTAAGTAACCTTTTATGACTACGACCCTCCCTAACCCCTGTCCTCCTCTTCCCCTGCTGTCTCCTACTCTACCGACCTACCGTAGTGACTGAGCTACCTGCACTCAGACTCACTTGAGGCCCTCAACCACTACCTGTCCCTCCAGACCGCACGACGTTAAGTACCCCATTTCTCAGCCTGTGCTGACTCGCTGACTTGATTGATTGACTTGATTGGTCCTCTATCACTTCCTGTTCCTTCAGACCGTACGACGTCAGATACCCCAACTTTTCTCATCCTGTGTTGACTCACTGACTTGTTGTTTACCAAAAAGGTCATCAGTACATGTCTACACTCTCAGCCTAGTATTTCTTCAGAATCACTAAAGTTACGAAAACTACGAAAGTTTAACACCAAGACCTATTCTGAGAACTCTTAGGGTACCTGTCGTTCTTCTAATTTGGTCAGTCGGGACTTCCTTTAGTTGGGATTTATAAGTAACCTTCCTGACTACGATTTCGACTTTGAGGTTATGAAACCGGTGGACTACGTCTCTTGACTGAGTAACCTTTTCTGGGACTACGATCCTTTCTAACTTTCGTTTTCCTTTTTCCGTCTCCTACACTACCAATCTAACGTAGTGACTGAATTACCTGTATTTAAACTCGTTTGAAGTCTTCTATCACCCCCTGTTTCTTCGGACTGTACGACATCAGGTAATTAAGTGTCTCAACCTGTACTGAATCGCTGAGTTACAGTGTTGTTTCCTCCGGTCTCGTTCTCCTCTTTCTCTTCACTCTATTTGGTCTAATACGTTCTGGGAGGACGGTGCTATCCTCCCACAGTGGACTTTATGCAGTGGACTTTTAATTACGTCTTGGTCATCTGTAAAATTTTACTCTTAGTCTTGCTCTAGAGTAATTATGAAAGTCTCAAAGTGTTATCGAAAGTATAACCTATTATCTAATATCTTCAGTTCTCTGTTTCTTCTCTTTGGTCAAGTCTCGATTACGACAGTTGGGTCATTCCTCTCTAGTCTCAAATTTGATCTTACGACTGTGTTGTACCTCCCTATCCCTGTCCCCATCTTTAAATTTCAGAATGAATACTACTCCACCAACCTACCGTAGTGGCTGAGCTACCTGCACTCAAACTCATTTGAGGACCTCAACCACTACCTGTCCCTCCGGACCGTACGACGTCAGGTACCTCAGCGTTTCTCAGTCTGTGCTGACTCTTTGACTTGGCTTGACTTGGATATTTAACCTACATCTCTTACTCCTGACCCCTTAGTTTCCACTAAGGATCTGAAAAACCGAATTTATTGATGTTTACCACCAAGGAGTTTCCCTCTGTTCTTTTCTAGCTCAGAGTCCCCTTTCGGTACTCAAATTAAAACTTATACTTCAGACTTTATGGATGCTCCAGAAGCACCTTTCTACATTTCGTGTTTCAACATATACGTCAAACTGGGATCCCGATCTCTTTCTTTACATTAGTAGTAACTATATATTCCATAAATTTCGGTACCTCCCTGAAGGGAGCACCAGGCCACTAATTCTTAAGTGGAACGTTACGTCTCTTACAAACGAGTTAGGGACCAGTCCCAAGATTCTAGGGGAACACGGTGTTGATGACTCGGGTTCGGTGTTGGTTTCTAGGGGGTAGGACACTGATTCTGGGTACGTAGGTTTATTTATTTATGTATAAAAAAATTTTTTCATTTTCGTACCTCTAGAGGGTTCTCTCATTTCTTCTCTTCTTCAGAATATGGTGTCAAGGATCCGTAGTAACCGATTAAGTAGTAGGGAAAGACCCAGAGTCTAATGGATGGTCAATTTACCCTCGTTTCATTATTACTATGTAGGATAGAGTCCGACCTCCTTAGATCCTTATTGTGAGAAAGGAAAACAAGTAAGAAAAAATATTAAAAATAAAAATGAAATAAAACGAAATCTTATGACATAACCAAAAAGATATGTAACTGTACTTAGTCGGTACCCACATGTACTCAAGGGTTAGGACTTGTGAGAGACCTAGTAGGGGTACATGGTCGGGGTTCGGAGGACATAGGACATAGCTTGTAGCGGGAGATGTCACGACCGTTCATTCTTCTATAAAAATAAGATACGGGATTGTACAAGAGTTTATCCAACTTTCTGACTACTCCCGAAACCTCGTTTTGTTTCTTATTAAGAATCTTGTGTCAAGTAAAAAGGAGAGTAACTTACACCGGACTTCTATTTCGAGGACTTTTCAGGAATAAGGAAAAGGAAAGTCTTACGAGTGCTATCTTCTCGATTCCTACAATGATTGAAGAACTACATTTGGGAGACTTAGACTCACTGTAAGGTACCGAGATTCCTCATTTATTCGTGTTTGGAGACATAAGGTTGGTGTATTAGTATAGACTTTTAAGTCAAAGTTGTGGTCCTAAATGTTCTTGGGTCGTCTACGAAAACAGTCAGTTAGCTGTTCATAAATGACACGGGAATCCCGTGCACCATCACCTACTCCGACGAAAACACTCGTTCGTTCACACGAGAAACGAAACTTTTATCTTTAAATTAGTGAACAAGCAGGTTCGTAAAGGGAAGTCGAAAAGGTCGTACGAACAAACACTTACTGATTCTCTTGTCGAGGACGTTTCCGCCGGACACTTAGAGTCGGTCTCAGGGATTCTCCTTCCTACTGAGTACGCGGGGACTGCAGTTTCGGAGACGAGGAAAGTCTCCTCAGCCTTCTTTCACCATTACCGGACTCGACTTACTGGGTCTACGGGGGGACTCGGACACGCCCAGTACTGCCGAAGGAGGAAGGGACGGACTGCCACTATTAAAGTTGGGTTTCACCTTCGACACTTTTGAGGTTAACGTAACAGTTCCACTGACCTTTTGGTTTTCGTCCTCGAAAAGGAGGACAGTTCACTATCGGTTCGAAACAACACTCAAAAGAAAACAAAACAAAAGGAGAAACCCTTTACGATTTTCTTACGTTAGGGAAAACGTGGTACAAAACATAACTAAACTCAGAATCGAGTCCGACGATATAGTTTATGATGGTTGGACCACCGAATTTGTTGTCCGTAAATAAAGAGTGTCAAGACCTTCGACCTTTTAGGTTCTAGTTTCACGACCGTCTAAACCCTAGACTGGTAATGGCAGAAGGACCAAACGTCTACCGACGGAGAACGATATGGGAGGGTACTATCTTTCTCTCTCTCTTTCTCCCTCGAGACCAGAGAAGGAGAAAAATATTCCTGTGGTTAGGGTAGTGTCCCCCAAGTGGTAGTACTGGAGTAGATTCGGATTACCTGGAAAATTTCCGGGGAGAGGTTTGTGGTAATGTAATTCCCAATCCCGTAGTTGTATATTTACACCCTCCCTGTGTGTGTACGTCATTTATTAGTAAATGAATGTACAATTTCCCGAAGGGACTATCGAGTCAACCATTTCTTAGACGGACGTTACGTCCTCTGTGACCAAGCTAAAGACGCAACCCTTCTAGGCGACCTCTTCCCCATCCGAAGAGTGAGGTCATAAGAACCCGAAGGGAACACCGAGTCAATCATTTCTTAGACGGACGTTACACTCTCTGGACCCAAGTAAGGGACCCAACCCTTCTAGGGGACTTCTTCCCTTTCCGATGAGTGAGGTCATAAGACCGGACCTCCAATCGTTTTCTCAGCCTGTGTTGACTCGTTGAAAGAGAATGTACAATTTTCACTAGTCAAGGTCCCATGGAAAAAGAAATACTAACGGTTCCTGAAATGGTCCAATACGTATCCCGGTAAGGTGATGAATGAGTAAGTCTCCAAGTTCACGTGACTCATTGGGGACCCAGTGTCAAGTTGTTTCGAGACTGTTCTCAGTCTTTTCAATTTGTTTACACTGGAACCTTTGAAACCCGGTACAGTGTCGAGTCGGGGGAAACCGTAGTCAGGACCCCGGAAGGTGGGTCCGAACGAAATGACAAATTAGAGGACCCAGTAGACTAGATAAAGGATTTAGAAAAAGAAGAAAGGTCCCTTTGACCTACAGATTAATTTGACCCATAGTCAATTTGGATTTAACAACTACTTAGATCACCCAATGAACCGGAAGGAGACTTCAGAGTTAAGTTCAGTATACAGACAAACAAGGTCGTGGGGGACTAGTGAATTAAGAGACTTAAAAATAAAGTATTTCCAGGAATAGTGTGGAAATTCGTAAAAAATATATTATAATTGAAAAGTAACATAGAATATCAAAAGAAACACCTAGAACTCTCTCTATTCAAATGAAATAGTAGTAGAATCAAAAAGAAAACAAGAAAATGAGTCTCGTAGGTAATGGTGTTACGAAACGTGATTTCTAAGTGGGTTATTCTTGAAGACTCTAACACAGTATAAATGTACTACCATTGGAGACTTTGATTTCACTTTACCGTGTTTGGATTATCGTAAAGTCCATAATATCATCCACCCATTATTTCTATTAAGTCCCATTCTTCCTAAGACCCCTGGGGAATTGTATAGGCGTATATACGGTAACTATACTCTCTGATCAGGATTAATTAAACTACGATTTAGGACGGGGTCGAATCCGGAGTCACACTGTAGTAGTAGGTTTACAGGTGTCCTGGCTAATCATTGTCTTTTGGTTAACAACTGTAGTGCTCTCTTCCTGGAGCGGATACTTGGTACTGTGATCATCGTCCGTGAAGGATCTCATATTCAGACGATTCCTTTCGGTTAATCTCGTTTTTCATCTACGGACTACTTACAACCTATTCTCAATTTGTCTCTATAAGAATTGTCCGAAGTCCTTTGACTATTTAACGGAAAAGGAAGATCTTCCTATTGTAAAACAGAGAACTTTAACCTTGACTAGAAACCCTTTACGGATCTCGGTGGTAACAACAAGAAGTCAGTGATTCAGTACGGGTGGAGAACCGTTAGGGTATCTGACGTAGTACGGTCCGAGGAAACAGGAAGTGACAGAGGGTCTCAAACCAGTCTAAGTACAGGTAACTCAACCATTACGATAGGTTTTTAGAGAAGGAGACGGCAGGGGAAGAGGAAAACGGAAGTTGTAAAGGGTCGTAGTCTTAGAAAAGGTTACTCAGTCGACAAGGGTAATCCACCGGTTTGATAACCTCGAAATCGAATTCGTAGTCAGAAAGGTTAATTATATAAGGTACTGGTTCAGAATAGGAGACTGAGGAAACAGATTTGAAATGTATTCAGACATAGAAGACTTAAGATGTTGAAGTACAATAGAGTTTTGAGAGACGGAAAGGGAACGGAGAGAAAGTCAAGTCAAGTCAAGTCAGCGAGTCAGCACAGGCTGAGAAATGTTGGGGTACTTAGTGTCGTGCGGTCCGGAGGGACAGGTAGTGGTAGAGGGTCTCAAGTGAGTCTGAGTGCAGGTAGCTCAGGCACTACGGTAGGTCGGTAGAGTAGGAGCCAGCAGGGGAAGTGGAGGACGGGGGTTAGGGAGGGTCGTAGTCTCAGAAAAGGTTACTCAGTTGAGAAGCGTACTCCATCGGTTCCATGACCTCGAAGTCGAAATCGTAGTAAGAAAGGTTTCTTTAGGGTCCCAACTAGAGGAAGTCTTACCTGACCAACCTAAAGGAACGTCAGGTTCCCTGAGAGTTCTCAGAAGAGGTTGTGGTGTGAAGTTTTCGTAGTTAAGAAACCGTGAGTCGGAAGAAGTGTCAGGTTGAGAGTGTAGGTATGTACTGGTGACCTTTTTGGTATCGGAACTGATCTGTCTGGAATCAGTCGTTTCATTACGGAGACGAAAACTTATATGATAGATCCAACCAGTATTGAAAAGAAGGTCCCTCATTCGCAGAAAATTAAAGTACCGACGTCAGTGGTAGACGTCACTAAAACCTCGGGGTTTTTTATTTCAGACTGTTACAAAGATGACAAAGGGGTAGATAAAGGGTACTTCACTACCCTGGTCTACGGTACTAGAAGCAAAAGACTTACAACTCAAA